>PVIY010004385.1:0-103493 GCA_004026745.1 Myrmecophaga tridactyla
CCCCAGAAGAGCTCACTTCTGCCTATGCCTGGGGCAGTTGCAGCCTGAGAAGTCCTGCCGCTGTGCCTGGGGCAGTTGCAGCCTGAGAAGTCCTACCGCTGTATCCAAAGGCAGTCAAGCCTTTGTAGAAACACAGCCACAAAAACCTCTGTTTCCTTCTTTTTTTCCCCCTTTTTCCGTCAGCCCTGCCCCCTTGGCGCCAGGGCAAAAATGAGCAACCTCCGCCTTGACCAGGTTTACCTAAGCTGGGGGCCTATTTTTAGTAGTCATAATTTGTTAATTAATTCCACAATTGGTGTTTGATTGTGCTCAGTCCCTGCTGCTGGTAAAGTCTCTTTCCTTTCCCCTCTGGGAAGCAGCCTGTGGGGGAGGGGCGCTGGCTGCCACAGCTTTGGGAACTCATGGTTCTGGGGGGTCTCGCAGCTGGTCTGGCTTGTCCAGACTGGGGTACGCTGTGTGTCTGGTCACTGATGTGGCCCCAGGAGCTGTTTTGTACTGTTTCTGGTTATTTAGTAGTTGTTCTGGAGGATGAACTAAAATGCGCACATTGTTAATCCGCCATCTTGACCCCTTCTGGAAAACATTATTTGCTTCACTTTAAAGGTCCCTGAATAAGTCAGGGGGAGATAAAATGAAATCAGAACCAAGAATTTAGCCCTGCAAAAAAGAGGTCAGGGGTGTGTGTGTGTGTGTGAGAGAGAGAGAGATTGATTGATTGATTGATTGATTCCATGTAAACACTTAGTAATACCCTGGTGAGAAATTTCTCAGTCATGAACCAGTCAGTTTACAAATAAGAGTTTACATGCCATACGGTTTTCTGTTTTGTGCCCCAGGCTGTAATAGGTACTTTGGGTTAAGGGAAGCAGGAGGCCTGATTTCTTTCCTCAAGAAGCTTTTACTCTGGGGATGCTAGGCTGGCATATAGCTTTAATAGGGGTGATAGTCAAAATATTTAGCAAGCGGTACAGCAAGGGCATTGATGATCAGATGCCAGCTGTACACAGCTGGGACAGCTGGCCCTGCTCATGTGTCCTGGCTCAAAATTGGCCCTGGCATTATGTTTAACTAAGTGTTACTGTATTAATGAGTGATCGTGGTTGGTATAGCCAAAAATTGCTGGGAGAGTATCTAACCTTGGAAAGACCAGGAAAAGCTCCCTGGAGGAGGTGGAATTGAGCTGAGCCTTGAAGAGGAGGATTATATTTTGGTTCGGACCAAAGTTTATTTGATGGTTCAATGCAAATTGAGCTGTTTTGGTACTTCCCTGGCAATTGTGGATAGGAGTTAAATGTCGCCTTTTCCTACAATTTCACCACCAAGTGGTATGTTATAGAGAAAGGGTCTAGATCTGAATTCTTCCTCATTACAAATATTTATTAGTAGGTAGGTATAAAACCCATCTTTCAACCTGTTCCTGAAAGCTTGTGAAGCCTCTCTTCTCTGTGGTTAGATACTCCAACAAGCACCTTGCAGTAAAGATTTGTTCTGAAGCTGATATAATTCTATTCTGTCAGCTGGAGCAGCTGTCTTCTAGGCTGATCACGAGATAGAGGCTTATCAAGTGGAGGAATACAGAACCAAAGGGAGTGCTAGACCTAGGGCAATTCTCCCTGAAGCTTTAGTGACTGGGCTCCACGGTTTTTGTCCTTACAAAGGGTACTGGAGCCTGAAAACTCTAATCCACCACATTATTTAATATAATAATATAGTAATAAATATTCTAAACATTTATTTAGAAGTAAATTTTGGAGTTGTTTGATTTATAGCCTCTCTGGGCTTGGGATTTTCTGAGTAGGATCTTTCAAATGCTAGCTAACCTCTTCTTGATTGTGGATTTCTGATTAGGGCACTTTCAGTGATATGAACTATCCCTATGCGGTAGATTAAAGTTAATGTACACACACATGTCCTATATAAATGCTTTAACAGACAGGATTAGGAGAGAAGAATGGTGCAGGTTAAATAGTGACTTGAAGCTGAAATTTGGGGGGAGGTAAAGGAAGCGTGGAGAGGGGAAACACTTCCTTCTCCCTGTACATCCCTAAAGGTGGTACCTGTCATCATTCTTTAGAAGATTATTACCTTTAAAAATCATGACATGACAGCTGATGAGTTTCTGAAAAAAGAAATGAGAAACATTAGCAGGGTAAAAAGCAAGATTTGGGATATGAGAGAAATAATGAAGTGTGGCTTCTTTGTGACTGAAGCCACTTTCAGTAGCTGCTGAAAAGTTCAGAGTGCATGAGGGTTAGTAGTTCCCTTACAATTTTGTTCCCTGGTTTTATGAAAACAAATCTCAGACCAAATTCTGTCATCTGTATAGGCATTTACTAGGCAGGTAGTAGAGAACAGTTCATACCTATCTTTCTGCTCTATGAGCTTGATAAAGTCTCTTTTTAAGAGTGTACACCATCGCCTTTCATGGGACAGCCGTGAATACACAAATAATATAATAGTATTGATATCATGTAATAACACTTAAAAACTAAATAAATCATCATTTAGACCAATGAGAGTCATATGGTATTAACTACATTATCTTCCATCACTTATACTTTAGAAGTCAATTTATAAGAAACCTAAATTAGAATGCTAGTAAGAACACTTAAATTAAGTAGTTGGAATAATAATCTTTATTACAGGCTGCTAAAATGCTGCTTCTTTTTAGAAAGAATGTATCTTATTTTTCAACCATATGATAGCCTTGCCAAAACAAGGCCTCAAAAAATTAGTTAAAAACTCAGAATTGTTTCTCTCCACGGAAATCTTTAGTAAAAGGCGAAAGATTTATACGATCTGAAGAGAAACCAGAGTATGATTTAATTTCTCCCAACTCAGTCCTCCAATAACTGCAACTCTTATTGCACTAATGGTGGCTTTTGACCTGCTCTCACTCTCTGAGCTACTTACTGCCTACAGTTCATACAAGGAATTCTGGATATAAAATTCTCATACTTAGAAATGTGAAATTGAAAGAAATGTTCTTTTAAACTTGAAAGAATTATGTTATGTGCAGGGTACTATGGGTATGCAAATAAGAAGTCTGAGTCATCAAATTTCAGATTCCAGAAATACTTTAGTGTTCATAGGGTGCCTCTGGAGCCACCGTTAGAGGGCGAAGCAGTGGTCTGGCTAGCTGAGATCTAATCCCTGGTTCACACAAACTCTAGTTTTATTAGTTTTGCATGTTCGGACTTTGAGTTTGATTTCTTTTCTCTCCTTTGTTGTTAAAAATCTTTTTATTTTGAAATAATAACATACTTAGAGGACGTTGCAGAAAAAGTACAGAAAGGTCTTGTGTAGCTTTCACTCAGTTTTCCCAATGGGGACTCTTCTTTGGCTGCAGTAAAATATTGAACCTAGGAAACTGACATTGGTATGGTTCACAGACCTTTGGATTACACCAGTTTCACAGACACTCATTTGTGTATGTGTGTATACACAAATCACGTGTAGAATCATGTGTAGATTCATGTAGCTACCAACACAATTAAGACACAGAGCCCCAAAGAACTCTTTGCCTCTTTATAGTCCTGCCCACCCATCCGTAATCCATGGCAACCACGAATCTGTTCTCTGTCTTGGTAATTTTGTCATTTTGGGCATGTCATATAAATGGAATCATAGAATATGTAACCTATTTTTTTTTTGGCATGGGCAGGCTCCGGGAATCGAACCCAGGTCTCTGGTATGGCAGGTGAGAATTCTGCCACCGAACCACCGTTGCACTGCCCAGTGTGTTTTTGAGATTGGCTTTTTTTCACTCGGCATAATACCCTTATGATCCATCCAAAGTGGTGTGAGTCAGTAGTTTATTCCTTTTTATCGCTGAGTACTGCTAGTCTACACAACGCATGTCCTGCAGTTTGCTTAACCTTCACCCAATAAAAGATATCTGGGTCGTTTCCAATTTTTGCCTACTACAAATAAATCTGATATAAACATTTACGTCCAGGTTTTAATTTTTTTGGGGTGTGGTACCACACACACATACATCTAACATAAAACTGTTTTTAAGTTACAATTCAGTGGTATTGATTACTTTTAGAATATTGTGCTACCACCATCCACCTTCCGTTACTAAATTATTTTATCACCCAAAACAGAAATGCTTTACCCTTTAAGCAATAACTTTCCCCCCATTCCCCTTCACCTTAGCTGCTGGTGATTATTTCTACTTTCTGTCTCCTTAAATTTGCTCATTCTAGGTATTTCATGTAGGTGAACTCATGCAATGTTTGTTCTTTTGGGTCTGACTTATTTCACTCAACGTAATGATTTCTAAGTTATCCATGTTGTAGCGTGTAACAGAATTTCATTCCTTTTTATGGCTGAATAATATTCCATTGTATGGATGAACCATATCTTCTTTATTTTTCTGTTATAATGGACATTTGGATTGTTCCCCCCGTTTGGCTATTGTGAATAACACTGTTATGAACACTGTTGTATCTGTTTGAGCTTTTGTTTTTAGTTCTTTGGGGTATATATGTAGAAGTGGGATTGCAGGGTCAAATGGTAATTCCATGTTTAACATTTTAAGAAACTGCCAAACTGTTTTCCACAGCAGCTGTACCATTTTACATACAGGTTTCTGTGCGGGCGTAAGTTTTCATTTCTCAGGGATAAATGCCCAGGAGTGTGGTGCTGTGTGAGCAGTAAAATGATTTATTTCAAATTATTTTAGAAATAGCAAAGCATCTGGTGAAAGAAAAAGAACATTCTTCCAATAATTGCTGAATGAATCATTAGCCTGAGTTCATCCAGAGAGCAGCGCCTCTTCCATGCAGAATTTGTACAAAATCAGTTGTCTTTCTTCTTTATCCTTCCAGAGATTTATGGGCCATTATGGTGAGTTTGTCGCCTTTGAACATGCTGGAAAACGTTTTCTGGATTCAAGTACCTTACGAAGATTTTCTCTGTTCACAGATAAACTTTTTCTCAGTGTTATTAGGAATAGGACCTGGTTTAAAAGTAAATTATATGTACATGATGCTATTTAGTAATAAATACCAAATATGTCTAGTATTTCTGTTGCATTTCTTTTTCCAGCACTGCTGGGCACGAGGGTGAGGAACGTGCAGTACTAGTACTGTTTAGCTCCCATAAACCTCTGAGCTGACTGGACCCTTGTGCAGAACAATCAAAGGCCCCCATCATCATGCTTTCAGAGGTCTCACAGCCCCCACATTATCACGTTCTTTCACCCTGAGTCTTAGTGTGTGCATTTGTTCTCAGATGCTAGATCATATACAGGCATGCAAGTTGCAAGGAATTCTGGGAAGTTTCATTTTTGCCTTCTGTTTTTCAGTGTATAGAAAGTCATACTATAACGGAGTGGTATTGATTGGGCCAAGGTATCTGCCATATAGATCAGATATTTTATTTTGAGAAGTTTAATATGATTGCTTTCCCATGATATTTTGGATGTGGCAGCTTTTCTGAATGCTAATGTTCTCTTTTTGTTAACCATATAGTCACTTCTTTTCACAGTTCCTAGTACTTTTATTCTTTTCTTTCTTTTTACTGGTTTTGGGGAATCTTGAGCAGTTCAGCACTTTTTAATACTTTACCTATGGGTGCCTCTGTTTCACGATATGCAAGTTGAAAACTCCTAGATTTGTGTTTCTGGGACTATCAAAGTTAAATAGTGTCTATTTATATATTTACTTATTGATTTAATTAGCAAGCATGGAATAGTACTTGATAAGTGCTGCCTTTATTCTAAATGTCATTTTGTCTGATTTACTTCTCGTAATAAAGTGGGTCCTCATTACGATCGTACTTTCTTTTGCCCATTTCTTTATAGTGAGTCATTAATATGCTGGAGAATAGGCCTTGAATTGGTAAAGATAATCTGCAGGGCAGATCATCCATTCATAATGTCCTATGAGTATATATTCTCTATGTTTATAAAGCATTCAAGGACAGTTGTAGGGTCTCCCATTTTATATCTATTCTTCCCCTTTCCTGGCCCTACCAGACAATGCTTGCATTAGGTTCTTTTTTTTGTTTGTTTACTTTTTTATTGTGAAATGTAACATATATACAAAGCAAAGAAATAAAAAAGCAATAGTTTTCGAAGCACTGCATCAGATTCTTAACAATAACTTGACCACTGAATTTATTCAGCAAACTTTTATTGAGTATCTAATATGTGCTGGTCTTTTAGGGATACACATTGAAAAGAATGTGTATTTCCTGTTAGAGAGGAGTTCACAGTCTAGTGGAGAGGTAGCTCAACAACCAACAGAATAGAACACGATGCGTTCCATGATGGAGGTCACCGTAGTGTACTGTCAGGGGCACGGACGGGGCTGTGTGTCTAGGGTGGAAGGAGTGACTTAGCACAGGCCTCCTGGGAGAGGACTTTCCTATCCTGAGCCCTGAAATGTAGATTGTTGTTAGCCTGATACTTGAGGGACAGGTGTCTCCCAACAGAAGGAGCTGAACATGGAAAGGTCCTGCTGTGAGCTCTGTGAATACAGCACGTCTGGGCATCTGCAGAGGTCAGCATGGCTGTGATGTGGGGTCGGGAGGAAGGTTATGTGCACGGGTGAGGGTCTGGACAGGGCAAGGCTCTGCAGGCCTGGTGAATCTTGCTAAGGATGCTTCTCCGAAATGGTCAGGGGAAACTGATTTGTTAAGTGGAGGACTGACGTGATCAGATATGGTCTTAAAAGTCTTACTTTGGTGCTTAGCAGAGGGGATTTAATGGAGGAAACTACTCTGAATATATAGAGAATAGTCCCCTGGGTCAAAGTAGATCTAGGTCAGAGTACATGGAGGAAGGAGAGTTGCAGGTTTTCCTGGGTAACAAAGACTAATTGATGTGCTGGTGGTGAGACTCTTCCATGGCATTCATTAGAATTTGCTTCTATAGGTATAGACTGCTGAACTGACAGCACATCATCCAAAGACACTGTCAGTGTAACAGAGCACTGCTCCCAGCCTACTCTCACTGTGAGCTGTGTGGTGTGGCTACGGGGCTTGGCAGCCTCTCAGAATCTGGCCCTCAGCCTATTTTTGTAAGTAAAGTTTTACTGGAACACAGCCATGCCCATTTGTTTACATATCGTCTACTGTTGCTTTCAGGCTATACCGGCAGTGTGGAGTGGTTGCCACAGAGGCCATATGGCTCACAAAGCTGAAAATATTTACCATCTGGCTCTTTAAAGAAAGTTGACTGACCCTGGCTTCAAAGGGATTATTTTGATAGCACATGCAGGATGGATTTCGATGGATGAGTTCTATTTTAGATGTATTGACTTTTCTAGCTTTTTATTTTGGGCTTCACTAATAAATCCCTTTAGCTTTCATGTTCGCATTTAATTCTAACTATGCAGTTGAGGACTGAGTAGCCCAAGGTCACATAATGGTAGGGGACAGACCTGGAACTCAAGCCTGTTTGCTCAGCGTGGTTTCTGCCACATGCAGCGTGTCACTTGCTCCATCAGCTATTTCCCTGCATTGTGATAGGCACAAACTCAGGATGAAAATAGTGTCTGTTGGACGTAGAAAAGTCACACCCAGTACAACCTTAGACCGAAGTCTGAACTGCCCCCTGGGGTCCTCCAGCCCCAGGCCTGTGCCCTGCCTTCTTCTCCTTGGTGTCCTCCTTCAAGGCTGTCCATTGTGATTGCCGCCCTCCGTGTCTCTCCTGGATATTGAAGCCCACAGAGCTTCACATTTGTGACATTAGTTCCTCAGTTAATTCTTTGGGAATCTCACCCATTCTTCCTTCAAGGCCCCAGAGAGGTGCAGAAATCAACAGCAGCAAGTTTAACTCTATTCAGACAAGTGAAATACTTGAACATCCTAATCAGGCTGCAGCTCTTCCTGAACCAGGAGGAATTTAATTTTACAACTCAGAGGTCCTGAACTCTCCTTCTGGCAGGTACTGAGCCAAGATTGGCTGCACCAAGGAGATTGCAATCACGCTGTTTCAATTCCTGATTATGTCTGTGGATGGTAATAAATTTGTTGATTGAAACAGATTTTGTAGCAAGCAGGCAGCCCCCCGCCCCGTCCCTTCTTCTTCCAGTTCAGCTGCCTTCTCTGTGGAAAATCCCCAAACCCCCTCTCCTGACCTTCAGGAATGGGTAAAACTGCAGGCGAGCGAGATAAGACACATTCCTGGGGTAGAAACCCCCTCTCCTAGCCTTCAGGACCGGGTAAAACTGCAGGCAAGTGAGATAAGACACCTGGGATGGGGACCCTCCCCTAACTGCTCATCTGCTTCTGTAACCTGCTTTTCTCCTTAAACTGACCAATCGTTGGTCCTTTAACATTGCCGGTCGCCATATTACGCTTACCTTATCTCTAGCATGTTATACAGTCTATAATAGCTAAGGTTGCCTTTTGTTCGGGGCTGAGACTTTCAGAGGCTGCTTGGCTGAAGCCTAAGGCCATAGAAAATAAAACCTAATTCCTGAAACTTCAGAGCCTCCGCCTGGTTTATTCTATTTCTATACAATGTTCCAGGAGGCTTAAAGCCTTGTCCCTCATTTCGCGTACCAGTTTCAACATTAAGTAAGTAACAGCATTGCGCTCTTCTAACAAAGAGATGAATTCAGATGAGCTGATAGAATTATCCAATTTAAAGAAAACATTCAGAAGCTGAAACAAAATCCTACAGATTGACAGGGTTACATTTTCGGGGAGCATTTTATAATAAATTGTTCTCCAAAGCCAGTTTTCTTTCCTGCTTTGCTCACATTTGCCCTTAAGATGAAATTGGAGTGTTTAAAGAGCAACTTTCCTAGTATCTGCCCAGAGGAAGGTGGGAGGTATCAGAGCAGGAAGAGGCCTTATTGAAGGAGCTGGTAGGTTAGAAAGGTCCAGTTTGGCCTTGAAAACTCAAACTTGGAATGTAAAATGGTGCCCCTGCTACGGAGAGCAGTTGGAGGTTCCTCAAAAAGTAAACATAGAATTACCATTTGACTCAGCAGTTCTACTCTTAGTCATATACCTAAAAAAAAAAAAATTGAAAATAGGTATTCAAACAAATAATTGTACATGAATGTTCATCACTGCATCATGTACAGTAGCCCAAAAGTGGAAGCAACCAGCCTCCATCCGCTGGTGAAGGGGTAAATGAGGTGTGGCACATCCGTATGATGGCATGTCGTTCAGCCATAGAAAGGATTGAAGACCTTATATATGCCACCGCAAGGTTGAACCTGGCAGACATCCACCTAATGGAAAGAAACTAGTCACAAAAGGTCACATGTTGCATGATTCTGTTTATAAGAAATACCTGGAATAGGTAATTCCCTAGAGACAGGAAGTAGATTAGTGGTTGCCAGGGGAAGGGAGTGGAGGATTGGGGAGCGAATGGTTAATGGATCTGGGGTTTCCTTTTGGGATGATACGCTATCTAGCTTTGGAACTAGATAGAGGTGATAAAGCTGTACACCTTGGAATATACTAAATGCCGCTGAATTGTACGCTTTAACATGGTTAGTTTTATGTTGTTTTATCTTAAAAGAAAAAAAGCCCCAGACATCTTAAATCTTTCTCAGAAATCCCCAAAATGTGGAGCTTTAGTTCTGTTAAATCCTGATAAGTATTTTTTTTATAATTTTAATGATAATTTCAGCTGCTGCTAAGAGCAGTGACTCACTGAACAGCAGGCTGGGTCCTGGAAGGTCTGGGGTGAAGAGCCAGCCGCGGTTGTGGTATAACAGGCTGCAGCTGCAGGATGAATTTCTCTGCTTCACTTGGGGTGTCTTGGTGGATGCCTTGGGGTTTTACTTGGCACTTGGTACTGGAACATGTCAGTCTTCTGACCTTGTTTGTGTTGTCTTCAGCTGGAAAATAGGCTTTAAGCCTGGGGCTTAATTCAGCCTTGTCTGGGGAATGCAGGAAAGAGAACAGAAACAGAATGCCGGCTGTCCTGTGCTAACAGTGAGATGTGCCGGCAGAGAGGGGGTTGTCATCTGGCTAGGTTTAAGGGTGATGAGATTTCAGGCTAGAAGGAGGAAAGATTTACTCAGTGGTGAGCTGACAGCATAAGATCCTCATTTGCTGGGACTTTTTTCCTTTGACATGCTGCCCCTGAACTACTACATAATTTGGAAAGAGATTTGAATCTCCAGATACAAGTGCACAGGTTAAAAAGAGGGCACTTGTCACGTTAGGCAATCATTCAAAAATCTAAGTGTTAAACATTAAACATTTAAATAATGTTGACATTTGATTTTTAAATTTTAAACACAGCCTCTGTAGCCTGAGGGTCTTGTGGCTTTGACGCTCAGCTCTGTCGTGTACTGCCTTTGTGACCCTAGGCGCAAAGTTTAACCTACCTGCCATGCACGGGTGGAATCAAACTGCATGGTAAATCTGCGCGCGCTGTGGCCGTTTCCTGCCATTCCGGGGAGAAGGCAGGCTGGGCGGGTGGGCACGGGCTGAGCGGGTACAGGGGACCCTGGGTTGATCCCCGGGGGCACGAAAGGGAGAGATCACCCCCTCTCCTGAACCGTGAGCACTCTCAGGGATCAGAGTCTGCGGGCCGGTGACCAGTGCTCTCTTAGTATTTCTTTCATTTAATCTGGAAAATGCCTGTTTTGCTTTCCATCCTCTGAAATGAATCTTAGACATCAGGCTTTGCAGCTCTTCATTTTATACCCAAGAAGAGCTAGGTCCAGATAGTTAGGTGGCTTGTCCTGTTCACGCAGGGTCAGAACTGAGAGGAACACTCACTCCCCAACCCCCCTTCGTTTTAAAGGCTTGTTAAATGCTGGGCACCCATGATACAAATTTGATGAAGGTTCTTGCTCTTAGGAACTTAGCATTTTTTTTCCCCCATAAAGAAAAAACACATAAAACAGCAATAATTAAAATGCTGTAATAAATACGGTATAATAAAAGCGCTAGAAATAAAGTGCAAATGGCAGGGCGATAGGGAAAGAGTGCTGGGAGCTGGGCGGGAAAGAGTGCTGGGAGCTGGGCGGGAAGGGAGCAGTGAAGTCTACCTGATAACGTGGGGAAGGCTTTACATCTGAGCTGACATTTAATGGTGCCATTTATGAGATGCTTATCTTAGGTACGTCATTGTTCTGGCTTTGTGGTTATGGAGATATTCATTCTTGGATGGAGACAGTTTGTTCAGATCGTGATATGGGTGGGGAGGCAGGAGACCAGGTAGAGGGGTCGGCACAAATAGAGGCAACTTGGAAAAGGGCTTTCTTGTTGGTATGAGACAGCCTGGGTTTGAAATCCAGCTCTGTTCCTTTATTAGCTTTGGGCAAATAACTTGCCTTTTTTGACCCCCAGTGAGCTCATCTGTAACATCAAGTATATAAAAAAAAATCTACTCTTTAAGGATTGCTATGAGATTGCAATTCAAAGGCCCCCATGTAGGATGTTAGCCATTGATTGTATGACATGGAAAGAAAGGTCTCTGTAGTTACACTACTATATGTGTCTGGTTCAGACCGCGTTACCTCTCTTGCGTTGCAGCTGGTTTTTAGAGTGAGTCTTCGTCGGGGGAAGTGATGGCAGTGGTGCTGGAGGGTCTTCGAATTTAGGCTGTCAACTCCTCAAGGGTGAGGAATTCTTTTATATTCTCCCGCAGTATCCAAAGTAGAACTCTGCTGGTATATAGGAAAAGAGGCAGTTAAGTACACCAGGCCCAGACCTCTTCCTTTGGTAAGAATAGGAAAAACAGTGTTTCCCCTGGAAGCGAGGGTTATAATTTTACAGATTAAAAACTACTGTGTCTTTAAGAATTCTCAGTATCACCTGGTTGCAGATTGGAAGTTTGAATAAATAACCACATTTGTTCATTAAGTTTGTTAATTCAGTCCAGTGTATTCTTAAATCTAGGTGCTCAAAGCTTTCAAAGGTGAACATCATGATGGCTTTCCTGAGTTGGTGAATGTCCAGTGGTCAGCTTTAGAGGGTGTGTTCCTGCCAGGGCCCGGTTTAGGGTGGGTGGGCTGGACAGTTCAGGACTCTCTAGGTTTCGGAAGGTTCAGCTGTACAGAGCTGCTCAGAATGTGTTTGTCTGGCCAGCAGCGTCCAGTGTCGCCTGGGAGCTGTTAAGAGATGCAGAAGCCCAGGATCCCTTTCCCCAAGACCTTCGGACAGAATCTGCATTTTCACAGTATCCACAAATGATTTATGTATGCGCTGAAGTCTGAGGAGCCCTGATGTGGGAGATGGATGAGGGGCACTGTTCCTTGGAGTCCAACCCCTCATTCCTCCATGGAGTAAAGCCTTCCTGGTTCTGCCTGGTTAGGATTTATTCCCAGGTTCTGTTGGACCCCATTATAATACTGAAAAAGAAACTTCTAATTGACTAAGAGCTTTATGGTCAAGAAAGGAAATGGGGGAACAACAGAACCTGGAAAAGTTGGCTTTTCAAAAGCCTTGATATGAAGCTGTGAAATTTGCCTTCACGAGAATCCTTGTCCATTGTGGGTGGGAATGTAAAGCAGTGTCTCTGTGGTGGAAGACAGCTTGGAGGTTTTTCAGAAAGTTAAACATAGACTTATCATATGACCCAGGAATCCCATTTCTAGGTATATGCCCCAAAGGATTGAAAGCAGGGACTCGAAGAGATATTTGGACATTAGTGTGCATAGCAGCATTATTCACAGTAGCCAAAAAGTGGAAGCAACTCATGTATATCAACATTTGAATGGAGAAACTAAATCTAGTGTGTGTGTGTGTATATATATATATATATATATATGTATATACACTAGTATATTATTCAGCTATTAAAAGGAATGAAGTATTGATACATGCAAGGACATGGATGAACCTTGAAGACATCGTGTTAAGTGAAATAAGCCAGACAAAAAAGGACAAATATTGCATGATTTCACTTATATGAAATACCTAGAATCAGCAAATCCATAGAAACAGCAAGTGGATTACTGGTTTTTAGGGGCTGAGGGAGGAAGAGGGAATTGGGATATTGCTTAGAGGGTACAGAGTTTCTGTTTGGGTTGATGAAAAAAATTCTGTCATAATATTGTGAATATTAATCCCACTGAATTGTATACATGAAGGTGGTTAAAATGGGAAATTTTGTTTTGTATAAGTGACCACAATAAAAACTTTTTAAAAATTTGCCTTGAACTATATGATCGAGCTCAGAGCCTATAAAACTTTTGCTTTTACAAGTAGGTGAATCAACATTTTTCTAATCCAATTCATTAATTGCTGTTTTTTTGCCATCTTATTTTGTTCATTGGCTCAGTTTTTCTGTCTGGTATTTTCCTCTTGGTAAATATTTTAAATGGAGAAAGAGAGACTTGACAGTGAAGTTTTTATTTCATTTAAATGAATGTTTTCTGAAGGAGTTTAGGGATGAAAGACCATGTGTAATTTTAGTTGATAGGATTTTACCCAGTGCAAGGTTTTCAGTAGCATTGTGCTTTCTAGTGGGATATATTTTTTTCTTATGTTTTATGAGATTTGTATCAATTTGTCCCTAAAAATTAAGACTTGGGAATCTTTTAAGGTATGAATAGTAAGCCTAGGGTCATGAATTCTAAGTGTAATATTAAGTGTTCAAAAACATTATTTATAGTAAAGAAAAGGAAATGTTTGGTCTTTTGGAATAGGACATTAAAAAATTCAACCTTGGCTTTTAGTGTGTTTTCTACCTGTATTTCTGTTATAATAGTAATATTTTACTAGCATGGCCTTATCATATGACTTCTGGACTTGTTTACCTTTATTGAGCTAATTGTCTCTCAATTAATTTGGAATATGTGAGGTGGGGAAATAAACTTGAATCAGGGGCCAGGAGTTGGATTAAATATTTGGGTTCATTTCTAAATGGACGGACTTGGATTAGATACATGTCTAATCTTCGCTCCGTCATTGTGGTGCCAACATGCTTGTTGGCCAAGCTTGTGTTTACCGTATGAGGGTGGCTAATCACTGTGTTTATTCTCTCTGTGTTCAATTTGACCTTTATGATCTTCTCTGGGGTTTCTGAGGCCGTGACTTTTAGATATTGGTCTCTAGCCATCTATATGTCCACTCTTGTGGAAGTTCCTCTCCCACCCCTGCCTCCACCGCCCATCCCCAGGGAGCTATGTGGACACAGAGCCTGGTGCAAATACAGACTCCAGGAGCCGTGTGGACACAGAGCTTCCAGAGGACAAGGGAGGTATGCCTTTCCTTCTTCCAGTACAAGCTTAAAGGCAATTAGTTGATTTCTCTATCAAATTATCCTTATGTCTAAAGGACAGCAAGATTTAACACAATTAACATTAAGCAATTTTATTAGTGACCAATTTACATTTCTTTTGTTAATGGAAGAACTTAGTTGTGTAAACTGAGATTCCTTCAGTTCATTACTTTCTATTCACTATATGACCTTCTTTAAATAATTGAGTTTTTCAGTCTCAGTTTCATCATTTATAATATGGGGAAAACAACGGCTTCGATCCCACAGCGGATCACTGGGGACCATCTTTAACACAGACATAGAGTCGTAGAAAGTACGAGGTGCATTTGGGGGAATGACGGTGGGCCAGCCAAGCTGGAAAGGAGAATACAAGGTGGGGGTGTGTGTGAGGGGGTGAAATCTAGAATTGTGTAAATGCTGTGTTACAGAGTGTGGACGTGCATCAGCCTTCTTTCCAGTTGTTTTATTAATGGAGTTTGTGTTCTGCATCAGACACGTACTAAAAAATCCCTCTGATAAATTCCTGTTTTGGTCTGTTTAGGACCCGACAGACTTTGAGTGGAGCTTCTGGATGGAATGGGGGAAGCAGCGGCTGGCATGGCTTCTCCTTGGCCACATAGTAGTATCTCAAATGGCAAAGCTGCTTGCAATGAAGGTAAGATTACATGTGTCATTTCTGTTTTTTATGACTTGAAAAACCTTTAAATTTGTTTTTTATTAGAGAAGTTGTAGATTTACAGAAAAATCATGCAGAAAATACAGAGTTCCACATATCCCCCTTTGCACACACAGTTTTTCCTAGTATAAGCATTTTGCATTAGTGTGGTTGGTACCTTTGTTACAAATGATAAAACAATATTTTAATAATTAGACTATTAATTGTAGTCCATATTTTACATTAGGGTTCACTGTGTTGTACAGTCTTGTGTTTTTGTTCTTGTTTTTTTAATTTTTATTCTAGTACTGTACTACCAAAGCTTTCCCTCTTTGACTGCATTCGAATATATACTTCAGTGCTGTTAATTACATTTACAATTTTGGGTTACTATTACTATCATCCATTACCAAAACTTTTTCATCACCACAAATAGAAATTCTGTGCCAACTAAATAATAACTCCTTTTTCTCTACCTGGCCCCCTGTAACCTGGATTCTAGCTTTCTGACACCATGAATTTGCTTATCCTAATTATTTCATATGAGTGAGATCATGCACTATTTGTCCTTTTGTGTCTGGCTTATTTTACTCAACACGATGTCTTCATTGTTTTAGTTTCCTTGGCTGCCCAAGCAAATACCTTCCTATGGGTTGACTTAAACAGTGGGAATTTATTGGCTCATGCTTTTGAGGCTAGGACAAGTCAAAATCATCAAGGTGATGCTTTCTTCCTGAAGTCTGGTGTTTTGGGACTGGCTGCCAGTAATCTTTGGTCCTTGTCTTCTTTGTCAAAGCACATGCAGCCTCTCCTGGCCTCTCCCTTCTCTTGAGGTCTGTGGATCTTCGCCCTCTTCCTTCCCATGGCTTTCTATCTGAATTTCATTCTGCTTATAAAGGATGCCAGTAATAGGATTAAAAATATCCCGAGTGATTTGGGCTATACCGTAATTGAAGGAACCTCATCAAAAGTTCCTACATACAATGGGTTCGTATTTACAGGAATGAATTAAGTTTAAGGACTTGTTTTTCTGGGTACTTAGCTCCAAACCACTACATCCATGTTTTGCATATATCAAAATTTCATTCCTTTTTAACACTGAATAATATTCTGTTGTATTACATACCATGTGTTGTTTATCCATTCTTCTGTCAGTGGACACTTGGGTTGCTTCCATCTTTTGGCCATTGTGAATTAGTGTGCAAATATCTGTTTGAGTCCCTGCTTTTAATTTTTTAAAAAAATTGAATGCTTGTAAAGTGTTTTTACCTGAGGCAGAACTGAGAGCCTTTTAAAATGCTTAATAGGTACCAAAGAGGCAGAGATACTTCCAGGATGATCTTTTTTTTAAAAAAAGAAATTGTTAGTGATCAATGAAACATTTAAGACGAAAGTTTCTTACGTTCTTATCTTGCATGTATTCCCTTCCAGTTATTCTTCAAACTGTTCAGTATGAAGGTTTTAGAGTAAAATTAACTAGAGATGGTATTGTTTAAGATCAGTCCCAGTCAAGTGATCCTATGAAAAAAATTCCCCTGTTGGTGAGAATCTATGTGATTTCACTTAGAAGTTAAGAAGAAAGTGAAGGATTTCATTAACAATCAGGAATAATTTTAATGTTAAATAGTTGTTTTATATCAGAATTCTTATGGCATTTTGCTTTTACCTTGGCCTAGATTAGAAAACAAGAGACTCTTCAAAGTGGCTGTTTGAAAGGTGCTTTCACCTTAGGTGGAATTGAGAGCCTTTAAAAATGTTTAGCTGCAAAGAGGCAGAGATAGTTCCAGGGTGATCTTTTTATCATCAGTGGGCCAGTGTTTTCTGATATATCCGTCTCATTGTTGTAGATTCCTAATGTGAGATAGATAAGTTTGTGCTTAGAAATCTACCAGGTAAAAGCAAAATGCAACCAAAAATTGACTTGGAAGTAAACCCAAGAAAAAATGTTTCTCAGACATTCACATTGAGTGATGAAGGAGAGAGAGTCCAGAAAGTGAGAACAAGAAAACGGGTTTCCATGTGGCTAAAGATGTACACTGAACTTGGCCTATTTTAAACTTTTTTTTCTGAAAATTGGTATTCTGGTTTTCTTATCCTAGAAGATAGGAAATCCCAATAGCGTTTGTAAAAATCTTTGTTTTAAATATGAAATTGATTTTTTTTTGTAATCAAGTGGTTGCTTCCATCTTCTAAAGTGGCAAATTTTAAAATATTAGATGCTATAAAATCAGAAAATATTCTAAAATTTTATTTACCTTTTTGAGTAGATCAATAATAATAAATAATATAATTTTTGTTTTCTTAACTAATAATGTAAATATCTACCTTAGCCCTCATTTTTTTTTTTTTTAATTTGCATATGGGCAGGAGGCACCGGGGATTGAACTCCAGACCTCCAGCACGGCAGGTCGGAGCTCTGCCTGCTGAGCCACGGCAGCCACCCACCTTAGCCCTCATTAATGGATTTCTGTTTTCCCACAAATTGGTTTAATTATTTTTTCAAGATTTCAAAATTGCTAGAAATTAAACATTTTCATTTCTAAGACAGAAATAGGTAAATGACTTACTACCCCTAACTCTCTGCACTGAATGTTATAATTTCTGTCTTTTCTTCTTCTGTGAAATACTTTGAGGATGACTTATGAAATACATCAGATCTTACAGCTACTGCTGTGGTTTAGGGCCAATTTGTAGTGTAGTGTAAGTATGCTAGACAATGCATTACTCATGTTTGGGGCTTGGCATTGTCACTGATTAGCTTTCAAGCCTTAGGAAAGCTTTTCACCACTGAATCTTAATTCCTCAGGTAAGAGGATTGATAAGACAGTATTACTCTTTTTTTTTTTTAACCTTAAAATATGCTGAACTTCATTTGTTATAAATTTCATCATTAAAAAGTAAAGATGAAACATGGAAAAAGTGGAATAAAGAGAAAGCACAAAAAAAAATGGTAGAAGTAAATTCTAATATATAAGTAATGATAGTCAATGTAAATGGACCAAATTCCCCCCGCCCCCCCCAAAAAAGGTATTGTCGGACTGGATTAAAGAAAAATAAACGTATGTAAAGGAAGATGAAACAGAATACAGAGATGTCTTCTTAACTAGATATGCTTGAAACAGAAGGACACAGAAGATTTAAAAGTTAAAATGTGAGAAAAGTATTCCAGGTAAATATTACCCCCTAATAAAAAACACTGATAAAATTTTATGAATACCTGGCAAAGAGTATTGCTTGTGATAAAGAGGTTATTGTTTAGTGGTATTTATTACATTAGTGAGATAACTGCAATTCTAAGCTTGTTTTCTTCAAAATATACAAAGCAAAAGTTGATCAGAACTGTAATGAGAAATATAAATCTGATTATAGGGAGAGATTTTAACGTAACTGTCACATAATTGATATTTTTTGAGGCAGATAACCCCACAAAATGTCAATAAACTAGTAAGAAACAATACAATAAATAAGCTTGATATGTTAGGAACATTTAGAAATTTAAAAACTGAACATATTTTTAAGTAACTCATAGGCCAAAGAAGAAATCATAATGGAAATTAGAAAATATGTAGAAATGAATGAAAAAATTGCATATCAAAACTTGTAGGTTGCAGCTAGAGTAGTGCTTAATTAGAGCCCTACATACTTATATTAAAAAAGAAGGCAGAATATTAATGCACCAAGCATACAATTGACGAAGTTAGAGAAGAACAGAAAAAAAAAAAAAAGACAACAAAAATAAGGGCAGAGGTTAATGAAATAATCTGTGGCAAGTTACATTAAGAAAAAGAATGCATAAATTATTAATATTAGGAATGGAAGATCAGATACAACTATAAATACTACAGAGATTAGAAAATGTAGTAAGAATTTATATACTTTATGTCAATATTTTTGAAAACTTAGGCAAAGTAGAGAAATGTTACTTACCAAAACTGGCTCATGAAGAAATAGAAAGACTGAATAGTACTGTAACCATGAAAAGAAATCGAATCAGTAGTTAAAAATCTATTTGCAAAGAAAATACTAATCTAATATGTAATTCTGTCAAATATTTATGGTACAAGTAATTTGAATCTTTCTCTGGCTTTTTTGGGAAAAGAAAAAGAGAAAACATTTTCCAGTTCATTCTATGAAGGCAGCATAAAATTGATACCAAAATCAGGGGAGACATTCCACCAGATAATGACTTATTATAAGATATAATAATTAGGAATTGTAGTATATTGGTAGCACCAGGGACAAATAGACCAATGGAACAGAATAGAGTCTAGAAAATAATTGTATGTAGATGGAAGCTTGATTTATGACATATTTGGCATTTCAGATTGATGTGGAAAAGATGAATTCAGTAAACAGGGCTCGCACAATTATTTAGCCATATTACAAAGAATTAATTGAATACTGTGCCAGTTTGAAAGGATTATGTGCCCTAGAAAAGCCATCTTTAATCCTGATCCATCTTGTGGAGGCAGCTGTTTCTTTTTCCTTATTCAGCACTATAGGTTGGAAATTTCATTAGATTATCTCCACTGACATGTGACATACCCAATTGTGGGTATTAACCTTTGATTGAAGGGAGATGTGACTTCACTCATTCCAGATGGGACTTGATTAGTTTACTGAAATCCTTTAAAAGAGGAAACATTTTAGAAAAAGCTTTAGAGCCATGAGAGCCCAGGCAGCCAGAGAACTTTGGAGATGAAGAAGGAGAGTGTCAGTCCCCCACCTCTGGAGGTTAATGAAGCAAGAAGCCTGGAGAGAGAGCTAGCAGACGTCACATGTTCGCCATGTGCCTTTCCAGTTGAGAGAGAAACCCTGAACTTCATCGGTGTTCTTGAACCAAGGTTTCTTTCCTTGGGTGCCTTAGATTGGACATTTCTATAGTCTTGCTTTAGTTTGGACATTTTCATAGACTTAGAACTTAAACTTGCAACTTAATAAATTCCACTTTTTAAAAGTCATTCTGTTTCTGATATATTGCATTCTGGCAGCTAGCAAACTAGAGCAAATACCTACCTCAGACCATGCATGATAATCTTTTTCGAGGGGAATAAGGACTTAAAGATGAAAGGTAAAAGTGTAGAACTTTTGGAAAACATCACATAGGACGATATCTTTTGATCTTGGGGCAGGAAATATTTGTTAAACAAGACAAAAAAGGAAAAGATTTATAAATTTAACTATACTAAAATTAAGAAATTTTATTCAAACAAAAACACTTTAAAGACAATGAAAAGGCAAGTCAGTAATTGAGACGTTATTTGCAAACTGAGAAAGGATTACTGTTTGGAATATATAAGGAAATTTTGCAAATTCATAAGACAGATTACCCAGTAGAGAGTGTGTAGGATGTGAAGAATTTACAAAAGAGGACGCACAGATGACCAGTGTGTTTATAAAAGAGTTCAACTTCATTGATAACCCAGCAAGTGCATCTTAAAACTATAAGCTATTACTTCATACTTTTCAGCTTGAAGAAAACAAAACAACCCCCCCGGCAGCATCAAACATTGGCCACCTGAGCTTGTACAGCAGCAGTGTGACTGTATGTTGGTACAGCTGCTGTAGTGACACATTACCAAGTGAAGTCAAAGAGAACTGCACCATATCCTCAACCCTGCTAAATACCCAGATCCACCAATTTTAACACTTTTCCACTTTTGCTGTGTCATTCCATCCATCCATTTATTTTTTAGACCTTTGAGAGTAGGTTGTATTCATCATGCCCTTAATACTTAATGTTTTCATGTATATTTCATAAGTACAAGGATATTCACTCATGTAACTACCTTAAATGTAGTTATCAAGTTCAAAACCTTAATATCAAGTTTACCGTCTATATCCCCCCCTTTTTTTTTTCATGTTTTTCATTAATACCTTTTTTGACCATTTTCTCCTCTGTTATTAGATTCTGTTCAGGATCCCATATTGTATTTGACATCATCTCTTTAGTTCTTTTCTTTTCTTCTTTTTTTAATTGTAGAAATGTATATACAACATAAACTTTCCCATCTCAGTCACTCTCATGAGTACCATCCTGTGGGATTATTTGCTTGCACAGGGTAGCAGTAACCTTACCACCATCCATTACTAGAACTTCCCCATCTCTGATACTTTCTTTTGTGGTTACCATGGACTTAAATTTAACATTCTAAATCTATAACAATATTTGGTTTGATACCAAGTTAACTTCAATAGCACACACCAACTGTATATCCCTCTGACAGAAATACATATTTCTTGCCACAAATTACATATTTATACATGTGAACCGAAACCAATGGTTTATCATTACATTTAATGCATTTGCCTTTTACATCCTGTAGGAAGTAAAAAGTGGAGTTACGTATAAAAAACTATAGTAATATTGGTATATTTATCCATGTTATTACTCTTAAAGAAGATCTTTATTTCTTCATATTCTAAAGTCACTTCTCTGGTGTCCTTTCCTTTCAGCTTGTAGAAATCTCCTTAGCATTTCTTGTAGGGTTGGTCTAGTGGTGACCAAGGCCCTCAGGCTTTGTTTATCTGGAATGTATTAATCCCTCCCTCATTTTTGAAAGACAGTTTTGCTACATATAGAATTCTTAGTTGGAAATTATTTTCTTTCAACATGTTAAATATATCATCCCACTACCAGCTTGCCTTCATAGTTTCCAATGAGAATAATGTTACTGAGGCTTCTTTGTATGTGACATGTTGCTTCTCTTGCATGTTGCCTCTCTCTTTCAGAATTCTCTCTTTATCTTTAGCATTTCACAGTTTGATTAAAATACATCATGGCTTGAATCTATTTGGGTTTATCCTGTTTGTAGTTTGTCCAGCTTCTTGGATGTGTATATTCATGTCTTTAATTAAATTTGGGAAATTCTCAGCCATTCTTTGTTTTATTTGTTTTAATATTCTCTCTGCCCCTTCATCTCTGTCTCGCTCTGGCACTCCTGCAGTGTGTGTATAGGTCCCTTGGTGGTGCCCCTTGGGTTCGGGCTCTGTTCACGTCATTGTTTTCTTTCTGTTCCCCAGGCTGTGTGATTTCAGTTCTCTTTTCTTGGAGTTCAACAGTTCTTTCTTCTGCCAGCTCCAGTCTACTGTTGAGCCCCTCTAGGGAATTTACAATTTCTGTTACTGTGGTTTTTAAGCACTATTTAGTTCCTTTTCATAATTTCTATTTCTTTATTGATATTCTCTTTGTGTTCATCTAATGTTTTCCTAATGTCCTTTAGTTCTTTGTCTGTGTTTTCCTTTAGCTCATGGAACATATTTAGGATCATTTTTGGAAGTCTTTCTCTAGTATTGCCAGGTCTGGTCCTCCTTATTGAAGTTCTTTGTCTGTGTTTTCCTTTAGCTCATGGAGCATATTTAGGATCATTTTTGGAAGTCTTTGTCTAGTATTGCCAGGTCTGGTCCTCCTTATTGATGATATCTGATGTTTTATTCTCCTCCTTTGCCTGGCTCATTGCTTTGTTTCTTTGTATGTTTTATAACCTTTTGTTGAAATCTGGATATTTTGATATTTCACTGGAATTTAAACTCTGAGGCATGTTTCTTAAACCTTTATCCAGATAGTTTTATGGCAGAAATTTCCTCCACTACAGGAGCTAACAACAAAAAGACAAAAAGAGAGCATCTTTTTCAGTCTTTGTAGGTTGATTTGTAGGAGTGCTCTCCAAGCCTAGCCATATAAGGACTTTAGAGAATAGCTTGAGGCAAAACTTAAGGTCTTCCCTGTCCTTCTCACATGTATCTTATCTGGACATGCATATATGGCACTAGGAATGCCCCTATGTACATGTACCTAGGACATCCTCTACTCCCTAGTAAACAGTTTACTTGGGGTTCCAGGCACTGCACTATGTGTCCTGCAGCCAGCAAACCTTTGTTCTAGGTACCTGCTATTTCACTCACTCTTTGTCCACAGCATTCTGTAGGAGAACTCTGTGAGCTGCCCTCTATATGCAGGGCAAGTTCGGGGATGGTTAGCCTGTATAAATGTCCACGTTCATTCTTTCAGGTTCCATGAAACAGACTGGCATGGACATGCATGCTCCCAGTATATGCTTGAGGATTACTCTGCTCCCTCTGGAACCAGTACCAGGGACTCACACTGGAAACACCAGGCCAACCAGGGTGCCATGATGTCCTCTCATTTTTTTTTAATTTTTAATTTCTTTTTGTTGTATAGTGTTGGATTCGATTTGCTAATATTTTATTGAGAATTTTTGCATCTGTGTTCTTGCATCTGTGTTCATTAGGGAGATTGGCCTGTAGTTTCCTTTCTTATTGCATCTTTACCCAGTTTTGGTATTAAAATTATATTATCCTCATAAATGAGTTAGGTAGAATTCCTTTTTCTTCAGTTGTTTGGAAAAGTTTGAGCAGGATTGGTGTTAGTTCTTTTTGGAATGTTTGATAAAATTCCCCTGCAAAGCCATCTAGCCCTGGGGTTTTCTTTGCAGGAAGATTTTTTTTTTGGCATGGGCAGGCATCAGGAATTGAACCTGGGTCTCTGGCATGGCGGGTGAGAACTCTGCCTGCTGAGCCACTGTGGCCCGCCCTGTAGGAAGATTTTTGATGACTGATTGGATCTCTTCACTTGTGTTTGGTTTGTTGAGATCTTCTATTTCTTCCTGAGTCAGTGTGGCTTGTTTGTGTGTCTCCAGGAATTTGTCCATTTCATCTAAGTTGTCCAGCTTGTTGGCATATAGTTGCCTCTTAGGATTTCTTTTATTTTTTCAGGGTCTGTGGTAATGTACCCCCTCTCATTTCTGATTTTGTTTATTTGCATCCTCTCACTTTTTTCTTTGTCAGTCTTGCTAGTGGCCCATCAATTTTATTGATTTTCTCAAAGAACCAACTTTTGGTTTTATTGATTCTTTCTGTTGTTCTTTTGTTCTCCCATTCATTTAGCTCTGCTTTAATATTTATTTCTCTTATTCTGTTTGCTGTGGGGTTAGTTTTCTGTTCTTTCTTGAGTTCCTGAAGGTGTGCTGTTAAGTCCTCGATTTTTGCTCGCTCCTGTTTTTCAACATAGGCATTTAGGGCAATACATCTCCCTGTCAGCACAGCCCTTTTCGCATCCCTTAAGTTCTGATATATTGTATTCTCATTTTCATTCATTACTAGAGAAAGCTACTGATTTCTCTAGTAATTTCTTCTTTGACCCACTGGTTGTTGAAGAGGGTGTTATTTAGTCTCCGTGTATTGGTGAATGTTCTTGTTCTTTGGAGGTTATTGAGATCCAGCTTCATCCCATTGTGATCAGAGAAAGTGCCTTGAATAATTTCAGTGTTTTTAAACTTATAAAGACCTGTTTTTGCCCCAGCATATGATCTATCCTGGAGAATGTTCCATTAGCAGTAGAGAAGAATGTATATCCTTGTGCTATGGGGTACAAGGACCTATATATGTCTGTTAGGTCTAATTCATTTATCAAGTTATTTAGCTTCTCTATTTTCTTGTTGTTCTTCTGTCTGGTTGCACTTTCTATAGAGGAGAGTGGTGTATTGACGTCTCCTACTATCATTGTTGAAACATCTATCACTCCCTCAGTTTTGCCAATGTCTGTCTCATGTACTTTGGAGCTCCTTGATTGGGAGCATAAACATTTACAGTTGTTATATCTTCTTGGTGAATTGACCCTTTTATTAGCATATAGTGTCCTTCTTTGTCTCTTATGATGTCTTTACATTTAAAGTCTCTTTTGTCCAATATTAGTATAGCTATTCCAGCTTTCTTTTGGTTACAACTTGTAAAATCTTTTTCCATCCTTTCACTTTCAATCTATTTGTATCCTTGTGTTTAAGATGAGTCTCTTGTAAACAGCATATAGCTGGATTATGTTTCTTAAGCCATTCTGCCAATCTGTATCTTTTAATTGGTAAATTTAGTCCGTTAACATTCAAAGTCATTACTGAAAAGGCATTTCTTGAATCTACCTTCTTACCGTTTTAATTTTGTCAGATCTATATATTCTTTTCCCTCTATCTCTTTTTGTTCTTTAAATTACCTTTAGTGGTACTCTTCAATTCTGTGCCCTCTTCCAGACCTCTCTCTCCTGTCTTTTTTCAGCTGGCAGAATTCCTTTTAGTAGTTCTTGTAGGGCCAGTCTCTTGTGGACAAATTCTTTCAGAACTTCTTTGTCTGTGAAAACTTTGATCTCTCCTTTGGTTTTGAAGGACAATTTGGCTAGGCACAGAATTCTTGGCTGGAAGTCTGTTTCTTTCAGGATCTTGAATATATCATACCACTGCCTTCTTGCCTCTAGGGTGCTAGTTGAGTAGTCTGAACTCAGCCTTATTTGATTTCCCTTGTATGAAGTAGATTGTTTTTCTCTTGCCAATTTCAGGATTTTCTGTTTCTCTTCAACATTTGACAGAGTGATTAGTATGTGTCCTGGGGAAGGCCTATTTGATTTATTCTGTTTGGAGTTTGTTGGGCTTCTTTGACTTGTATATTTACATCCTTTATGAGAGTTGAGAAGTTTTCCCCCTTTATATCCTCAACTACTCTTCCTATCCCTTTACTCCTCTTTTCTCCTAATGGGACACAGTGAGTCTCATATTTGGGTGCTTTGTTTTGTCTATCATTTCCCTGAGATCCAACTCAAAATTTTCCATCTTTTTTGCCATTTGCTGTTTTGAGTCTTTGAAGTCAGTTATCCTGTCCTCTATATCACTTAGTCTTTCTTCTGTCTCTTCAAATCTGCTATTGTGTGCCTCTAGTACGTTTCTTATTTGGTCAACAGAGTCTTTAATCTCTGTGATTTCTGCTTTTTTGTATTTAGTCTTTCAAATTCCTCTTTATGTTCTTCTACTGTCTTCTTGATCTTCTTTATGTCATTTGCTCTCCCACTTATTTTATTAAGTAGAGTTGTATGGACATCTTTGATTATTTGTTCCAACATCTTTGTCTCCTCTGGTGTTTTAATTTGGTCATTAGGCAGGGCTATATCTGTCTGCATTGTGATATGGTTAGTGATCTTCTGTCTTCATGGCATGTAAATATCTTGATTGGTTTACTTTGGGGGTTGATTTCTTTAAATAGTTGAAGGCCTTGTGTTTGCAGGATGATTGTACAGCAGGGAGCAGGATAGGGGGTGGGGCACTCAGGTGGTGATTTGTTGCAGGGCAGGTGTAGGCGCAGGTTGGGGATGCTTGTGAATGTGGGTGCCCAGTAGCCAGGGAGGATGTAGCTGTGCGAGTGCACCAGTCTGGGGAGTGTAACCTTGGTATGCATTGGTCGGGCCCTTTGTGCGCATGCATAGAGCTGTGGTAGCAGGTCGGCGTTATGCCTTCGTGGATTGAGGGCAGATGTGACTCGGCTGTGCGGGTCAGCAGTTTCTCAGAGCTGGGAAGTATGGCTGAGGGCTGTGCATATGAGTGGTTCTAAGACTGCTGTAAACTGAGGTTCCCAAAGCTGAAGTACATGATTGAAGACCTGTGCACATGTATGGGTCTAGAAGTGCTGTAAATTGACATGCAGAACTCAAGGGGGTGGAGTGAGGCTGTGTGACTCTGTGGGCATGGGGTGGAGGTAGCATGGGTATGGAGGTTAGTGCCCACAACCTTTATGTGCTGGCAACAGTCTGCAGGGAACAGGGAGGGGAGGTAGTGCTCAGGAGGGGTGCAGGAGAGGTGGTTGGGCTACACTTGGGGTGGGGCTGTGGGGCAGGTACGTGCATTGGGGGCTAGTGGGGTAGAGGCACCTGGAGCACGGGGAATGGGAATGGGTGATGGGTTTCGGGTACGTGGGGTGTGGGGTGAGTTGCTGGTCACGGGGCTGCACTCGTGAGGGTAGTGTGCCCAAGGAACGTGGCCTGGCTTACTTCCTAGTTCCTGGCTCCCATCTGTGCATTCCTGGAGGCTCTGTGCATCTGCGCCAGGCTCCAGTTTTCTGCTTCTCAGTTCCTCAGCCTCTGCAACCAGGAACCGCCCTATGTGATGCAGATGACCCACTTCCCATCTTATGAATGGCTCCTCCTTCCACTGTAATTCTGAAAACACACACTTCGCTCATTGACAAGACTATTTAAGGAGTTTAACTTATCAGTATCTACTGCTCTTTACCAAAAGCAGTGACTAATTTTAAATATCAGAATGATATTTCCAGAATGATCAAATCACAAAATCAACATTAGAAGGATATAGTTTAGGATACAAACCATTTAATTTCCCTTGGATCTACTCTGTTTAATCTGTTAATATTGAAAGTTCATTAGGACGGTTTTGAAGTAGCTAAGCAAATACCTTTTTCACCCATTTTCCTGGACCATGAAAAAAAAAAATCAATGATGAATAAAACACCTGGCAAATAGCAAAGTGCTCTACAAGTGCTCTGAAAATGTTTGACAATCATAAAAAATGAAGAGCCTCACTTATTCAAATTTCTCATGAACGTGTTTTTCAACAAGTTAAATTTATTTTATTTGTACTCTTTTTTTTTTTTTAAACAGTATCTCTTCTTTTGCAAAGAGCAGTGTGTATGTCTGGGTGTATGATATAAAATTAAGAAGTAGGTAGTCCTTTCTACACAAATTGTACCAGTATCAATGTGTCAAATGAGAGTTTTCCTAATAGACAACCAAATTTTTTAAGAAATAATCATTCTAACTGTATAGGAACTCACTTATCCCCACTTTCACATTCAATGTTTTCTCACGTTCAGCAAATCGATTCAAATGATTTAAATTATCCCTCCAATAAGAGAAAATTATGTGTAGTAATTTTAAACCATGGAGTTCTCTTAATTTTACCAGTGGCTTCTTCTTTTCAGAAGGTCTTCTAGATCTTCCTTTGACACAACCAGTAGCTTTTGATCTCAGTGGGGTCTGGATCCTCATTTGGCATTCTTCCTCACAAGCAAAATGCTGTCAGTTTCACATTTCCCCCAAATACCATCAGACTGAGCCTGTAGTGAATTTGTGCTCCCTAATTCATCTCCTCTGGAGGAACTGCTTCATACGGGAGTTCCTAATTCAGCTTCTAAATGCCTCTGTGCTGCATGTCTACTCCAATTGCATCTTCTCCTTCATGTTCTTCTGTATTACTTAATGGATGACCACAACAAGTATTGGTAAAACAACCTGGAAAGAAAAGAAAAGAAACAAATAAAAAACCTGGAAAGGCAATTTTAGCATCTGATTTCTGCTGTTGTTGGAGCTTAACTTGTGCTGTTGAATAAGAAAACACTAAAAGCTGAGTGCAGTAATCCTTTGTATAATATTTTCATTCAGGTGACAATTCTTTTTGGCTGCAGCTCAATTTTATTGTCATTTTCATCAATAATATCTCTTTCAGAAATTGCACTGTTGCCCATGGAGATTGTTAGTATTTATTTCAGGCATCATTATGACCTGTTGGACCTGTCCTAAAGTGCCTGTTTCTGCTGCAGCAGGCCATCCCGTTGCTGAACTGGGCCATGAGAGTACCAGCTGCAGTGGGATGCACTGTGTATTTTCTTTGGGCATCTTTGGGCACTGGCAGGGGTGCCCCGCCACAAGCTTTTAATAACATAGATACGCTGCATATCTGTTTATGTACTGTATTTATATCTGCACTTTATGCATAAAACGTAAATTCCCCCCTCCCCCCATGAACCAATTTTCACTTCCTTAGGGATGAAATAGCCCCTTTTGAGGATGTGTGATATATATTAGCTCCATGTCCTTAACTGGTTGCTCCTCCCTCTTTCCAGACTTTCTCCCTTTTCAGTTCATGTATTGCACATACCACTGCTGGAAATTTTATCTGTTAGGATAATAGCTTTTCTATTTAACATGCTTGTAACTTTGAGTTAGGACGCTTTTGGTCTTAAGAGGCAGTACTGCGAAATGGTTAAGAGAATGAATCCCAGCTACGCCACTTTCCAGCAGTGTTAAATTTAAGCAAGTTATTTGATATCTTTGGGCCGATTTTCTCATTTTGTGCAATAGGGATGATATAACTTACTTCTTGGGGTGTGGTAGGGGTCTGATGAGCAGTGTTTCTAAAGGTTGTGCTTGCATCCGGTGACAGCCATAGAAGCAGTGGCTGCTGTCATCTGGTGGCGTCTGCCATGAGCTGTGATTGTGGTCTGTGGTACTCTTGGGAGCAGTTCCTTCTGTGATCATCAAAAAAGAGGCAACTATTTTGAGATTCCAGATCCCAGAGGGCAGAGTCTGCGTCTGCTCAGCCATGCCAGTATTCTTCTCATGAATGTCTTCTCCTGAATCTCTTTCAAGCTGGGCCCTATTGCACTGGGTCCTGGAGGGGAAAGATTGGGACCCGATGTCTTCCCTACCAGAATTTCATTTGCGTAAGAGGTCAGAGAGTTTGATGTAGTGGTGATTAGGCAGATGGCAGTGAGAGCCTGGAAGAAGGAGGGGGCAGAGGCAGCCTGGGTGGTGAGGGAAGGTCTCACAGGAGGCCTCTATGACTTTTGAGCTGCAGCTCGGAGGGAGTCGGGGAAGACAGGAGGACTTGTTCTTTTTATCTGTACATCATGTCTTATCCAGTGTCAGCAAGAGGTGTCCTCAGTTTTCCTTGGCGTGAAGCAGAGTTTGCACTGAGTCGTCTCTGGGTGTGCGTCTCTTTCATCCCCTGTGTGACCACAGGTTTGATTTGTGAGACAGCTGGTGGGCAGGGTTTGGGGTAAGGCTGGGGCACAGTGCTTTCTTTGTCTGAGTTTGCTTGGCCCTAAATGTGTGAACCACAACTTTGGCCTCATTAGCTCCATGCTTTCATCCAGATGACCTTAATATGAGTGTTTACTTTTGGTACTTATCCAGGCTAGAAGATTGGAACTTTATTTTCTGTAGTTATCTTTTATATATCCTGAGGCATAATAAACTATAGATAATGGTATGGAGGGAATCTTGCTGTAACGATTTTGAAACCCTGAAGGATGCTTCCCATCTCTGTCTAATATGTAATTGCATTTTTTCTTTTGCTTGTCCCACTTCCAGAGAAAGGCAACTTATTTTCAAAAGTGTGATTTTTTTTTTCTTTTTTTTTGGCATGTGTGCCACGCAGTTCAGTTGACTGACCAGTGATGAAACTTTCCACTGAGCTCCTTGGCTGAGGTTAAAGGCTTCTTTCTGGGTAGGGCTCTCTCTTGGGGTTTTGGTGAGATGGTATCAGGAGCCAGTGTCCAGGGAGGAGAAGCTGAGTAATGGCTCTGAGCTTTAGTCTTGGGTTTGTTATGATTGGATTGTGTGGAGGGCAAGTCAGACTGTGGCCTCCTTTCTTGAACATCACTGTGGCCTAAAAATACCCCTGTGTGAGCTTTTTGAGAAAGCTGGCCTAGGGTGGAGTACTGAGAGTGGGTGCCTTGTCTACCTAGAGAATAGGGTTTTCGTTGTATATCCAACTGGGAGAACCCACATCATTAACACCAGGACCCTGACTGATTCATCAGCCACAGGATATATATATATATATGGTGGAAAAATGTGGTCCCAAGGGTTGGCTGAGATGAGTAAACTACCCTCTGGAAGGCTGTAGTAAACAGACACTACCTTCCAGCATATTGAACTCACAGACAAGAGTTTTCCTTGAAGACTCACTCTACTAGGAATCTCATGGTGCTAATGGTTTCTTGGAACCAGACTCCTCCACCTCTGTCAGTTATATCTAAAGCGGATTGCAGTTTCCCATGTACTGGCCCATTGGCCTTTGCTCCCAGGAAAAGTAGGCTAGAATGCAGTTGTTTGTACTTCGTAGTGTTTTGTTTTCTGTTTGTTTGGATATATATTCCAGTAGCAGCTGCAGTTGATTATCTGGTATGTAATAAATTATGCCTTGTGTAAGAATAATTGTTTGACTTCCTTCTTTTATTTCTCAAACAATGCCCCCACTAAGTGGTTTCTGGGCAGATGTACAAAAAAAGAATTAATACGCAGCAAAGTCTGACACATTGCCCACAGAGTTGTCACTAAGGCTTTATACTTCCCCTCCTCTCTACAGAGGTAAGCTAATAAAGGACGCCACCCAGGCGTATCCTGTTATCGCTTAGTGCCCAGAGCACAGAAAAGGCTGAAGTAGAAGAGATACAGAGATGGCAGGAGAAAGGGGCATTGTCAGTCAGGCCTTCCCATGCTTGGGTAATGACCCCCATGAAGGAGGCTTGAAGAATGTAGATTTTCAAAGGAAAGGAGAGCAAGAGCATAGGCTCTTCTCGAGAGTGCTGATTTCAGCCTTGGAAATATGCCAGTGCAGTTGGTAGTCTTCCAGAAAGCTCCACTGGGGTGACTGTCAGCAGGTTTTATCACAGATGTCTGCTTTCCTAGGTTGGTGCCTGTGCCATGTCAGCTGTGAGATTATTCTAGATTTCACCCAATACAAGTAGGATTGTGAGAGGCCACTATGAGTGGAAAATAGGTGATAAAATATGGAATGACTCCCTTCTGTTCCATCCATGCTGGCAAAGCAGCCTTTGTTTATATGGAGGTAAATGGGACAAGTAGACTTTAGAAAACAGTAGTTTTTCTTTTTTCTTTTTTTTTTTAACATTGGTGGACTAAAAGGCCCCAAATTTTGGTGCTAATTATTACTTTTTTAAACACAATTTATTTTGAAATAATTAAAAATTTCATGACAGTCGTAAAAATAATACAAAACCAATACCGAGAACTCTGATAAACCCTCTTCCCAGATTAGCCAATGTTAGCATTTTGCTGCATTTGTTCTGTCATTTTATATCTATCTATCTATCATTTAGCTGTCATCTGTTTTCTAAATATTCGCGCATAGTTTGCCTATATCATGCTCCTTGAACATTTAAGACTTCCATGTATATTTCCGAAGAACAGGGATGATCAGTTATGTGACCACAGTAAGTATGGTTATCAAGTTCAAGAAATTCAACATTGATATAAAGCGTAGAGTCTGTATTCCACCTTTTTCAGTGGTCCCATTCATGTCCTTCTGGGCATTTTTTCCTCCATTAGTAGATCTAGTCTTCTTATTTCTCATCATAACTACCAGCTTAAATACCAAGTCATGGGGAAGCATGTGCATCCATCCATCTGTCCAAGTAATTATTCCAACTATTCATTCTTCCATGCAGCATTTATTAAACACTTGCTATGTGTGAGGTACTATGCTAGATTCTGACATATAATAACATGAACAAGATGGGATTTTAGCCTGCTAGGAGAGACTATCAAAAGAGAGACAATTATGCCCTATTGTGAGACGTGTTTCGATGTGGTAGACCCAGGGAAGTGGGCAAGGACACTCACCTCATTTGGGAGGCAGTAGGCTTTGTTTCACATCAGAAAGGCCATAAGTGTTCATAGTCTGATTTCATCTCAATTCCCACAAAAACCAAGAGTCTAGTTTCTTTCTTGTTTGAATTTGAAAAACTCCTTCTCCTCCTGCCTTCCCTTTTGCCTTCTAGCAACTGAAGCCTGGCTGTCTAGTTTCCTATGCTGCTTAAAGCAGATTCCGTGGAAATGGGTTGCTTAGGCAATAGGAAGTTATTAGGTTATAGATTTGAGGCCGAGAAAAAACGTCCCAGTCACGGCACCACCAAGGCAATGCTTTCTTCCTGCAGAGCAACTGCCAGCCATCCTTGGTGTTTCTGTCACAATGCAAGGCACTTGGTAGCGTCTGCTCGTCTCTCCCTTCTCTTCCAGGTTTCGTTGATTGCAGCTTCTTGCTTCTGGGGCTTTCACTTTCTCCTTTTCTCTTTCTGTGTATTCATTCTGTTTATAAAGGATTCCAGTAATAGGATTAAGCCCCATCCTGAATGAGGTGGGTCTCACCTCATGAAAAGATCCTACTTACAATCAGTTTATACCCACAGTAATGGAATAGATTTAAGAACATGTTTCTCTGGGGGAACATACAGTTCCAAGACACCACGGGGGATCAGAAGCTGGCATCTTGTATTCCAGCAGAATTCTTTCAACCCATCTTCTTCTCAAGATTCAGGATGCACAGTTTGGTCTTTAAAAGAGCATTGAAAATGCAAATTAAAAACAGTGAAATATTACTCTACGCTATCAGAATGGCTAAAAGAAAGCAGGGGGACACCACCAGATACTCGAGAGGATGCAGATTAACAGATCTCTCATATGCTACACTCATACAGGAATGTAAAATGGCACAGCCATTCTGGAAAACAGTCTGGCAGTTTCTTCAAAACACTAAACATGTACCTACCATATAACCCAGTAATTGCACTCTTGGCATTTATCCCAGAGAAATGAAAACTTATATTTATGCAAAAACCTGTACATAAATGGTCATATCAGTTTTATTCGTAAGAACTAAAAACTGCAAACAAAACCATGGTGCCTCTGTACCATGGAAGACGGCACTAAAAAGGGGACAGTCCGTTCCTATGAGCAGCGACTTGGTTGGATGCCCAGGGAATCAGGCTGAATGGAAAAAGCTGACGCCCGAAGTTATAAGCTGTATGATTTTTGTGAAATGACAACATTTTAGAACACAAGTTAGTGGTTGCCTGGGTTCAGGACGGGGAATGTGGCGAGCAGGGAGGTGGATATGGCTATTAAAGAGCAACACACCGGAACATTGTGGTGACTGCGGTGTTTGCTGGGATGGGGGCACGCGGGTCTGTATGTGCCGCAAACGAAGCGCACATCCGCACGCGAGCACAGGTAAGATTGGGAAGTCTGAGTAAGTTTGGTGGATTGTAGCACCATCAGTATCCTGGCTGTGGTGTTCAGCAGTAATAGGATTAAGCCCCAATGTTTTAAAGGTTTGAAAATGTTACTTCTGGGTTGGAAACTGGATAATGTGTACATGGAACCCCTCTGTATTCTTTCTTACAAGTGCATAAGCTCCTATAATTATCTACATTAAAACTTCAGTTAAAAAAGAGCATTGTATAAAAGTAGTACTTGATTAGAATTTAAATTTCTAAATTAGAAACATCGCAGCCCAACATTAAATTTAAGGTCGTGTTTATTTGCCTATGTCACTTAATCAACATGATCCTTTGTGCCTTCTTTTCAAGTGGCCAGTAACTCCTGATCCTAATCATCTTTTAAATCTCTTAAGTGAATTGTGCTATTTTGAGGTTTATAGGTGACTTTTTAGAACTTGAGCTTGGCATTGAGTACGTGTGTGATCAAAACCCTGTGTATCTTCTCATATCACCCTGAGATCTTGGAAAAACTCCCAAAGACCTGCCATTGATGAGTTATAAGTATTGTCTTAGAATATAACATAACACATTTTACTTTTTATTTTTGAAAAGTTAAAAATTTCTGGCCTATTTGATGTCAGAGGTATAACACCTGATATTTAATCATTTTCACTTAAGTAGATAACAGTCCAATAAATCAGACACATAAGCACATTTGGAGTGGAGGTGGGGGAGGGGCAGGGCTGTCTTCAGGCCTTTGCATATGGAACTGGTCTTTGGAGCTCTTGGAAAAAGCCTTGTTCCTTCCCCCAGAAGCAGCCATCCTTGGCGCTCCTCACACTGCCAGACAATGACACTTGTCCATTCTTAAACCACTGTCAGTGCTGCTGCTTCCCGTTCCAGGAATGTGGGTGGAAGGGAGCGTGGATGAGGGAATATCTACAGCAGTGACTGTCCTGCTCTAAGGTTAGAGAGCAGGGCATGGAAGACTAATCATGCCATATCTGGGTTTTAGTAGTGTTTTAGGGGATGAGAATCCAATGGTATTTTTTTTTTTCTTTTATATATGGGCAGGCACCAGAAATCGAACCCGGGTCCTCTGGCATGGCAGGCAAGCATTCTTGCCTGCTGAGCCACCGTGGCCCGCCCTCCAATGGTATTTTTATAGATGATATGTGAAAATCAGTATTTTAGAGGGGGGATCTGATCAGTACAATGAGTTTGTATAGGAGATTCTTCTGCCCTCTCTTAGTTAATATAGTAGAATTGCTGACATCCATTGGGGAGAACAAGGGGGTAATAATATTGAGGTTAGTGAGGAGCATGAGGTTATTGTGAGAACATTTCCAGGGATGTCTTGGAGAGAACAGTGTTACATGTTTTCTGCTTGCACTGGTGGTGTTTGGCAGGAGGAAGACAGTGGAGGATGTGGATAGGGGAAAAATTTGTCTGCACCCAAGGTAGCTTTTGAGAGGACTGTTTAATTCATCATAGACTCTCTCAAGCAGATGGGGTTTGCACAGCACCGTTAAGTAATTCCTAAAGGTTCTTTCATCCTTTTCCAAGTTGAAGCAGCTTCAGTCTGGTAAATTTCCAAATGAGTACCAGCAAACAGCTTTTTTCCCCAAATGGACCAAATAGTACTTAATAAAAATATAGCTGTGTATATGTATCCATACATCACCATGCATGCATGGAAAAGAATTCTAAATGATAGATGCTGTAAGTAGGTTATGTTTTAAAATTATCTTAAAAGTTATTTGTTAAAACTACCTCTTAAAATAGTTTTGGTGATCTTGTTCCTTATAATTGAACTCTGCTCAAAGTAAGTGTTTTCGAGAACATTAGAAGCAGATTTATGTGGCTGGTTTCTGTAGGTAGTAGGATGGAAAAACAGTAAAAATGAACTACAGAGTTCTCTAATTCTCTTGGAACTTAAAAATGGCTGACCAGTCTGGAAGAGTATAGGTTCGGGAAAGAATAGCACTTAGATAATATTTTGGAAGAGTTAGCATATAAGGATGGGATTTACGATTTACACTCCATACCTGTTGTAATAGTTTGCTAGCTGATGGAATGCAATACACCAGAATTGGAATGGCTTTTGAAAAGGGGAATTAATAAGTTACAAGTTTAAGGTCTAAGGAAGTGGAAGTGTCCAAATTAAGGCACTAATAAGAGGTAACCTTCACTCAGGAAAGGCGGATGGGTCGGGAACACCTCTGTCGGCTGGGTAGCCTTGGGGCTGGCATCTGCTGGACTCTTGCTCCTGGGCTCTGTTGCTTTCAGCCTCTGTTCCTGTGGGATTTTGTCACTTTGCTTCTCTGGGGCTGGCTTTCATCTCTTGGCTTCCCTTGTCTCTCTCCAGGTTCTGGCTTGCTGAATATCTCATGGTGAGGTCTTCTGGGCTCCAAGCATCTCCAAATATCCATGTGTCTGTTCTCTGCCTGTCAGCTTTGCTCTGAAGTTTCTGACTGCTTTATTGTTTCTGTCCCTTCTGTCGTGTCTTACTGTCTCCAAAATGTTTCTTCTAAAAGATTCCAGTGAACTAATGAAGACCCATCTGGAATGGGTGGAGTCACGTCTCCACCTAATCAACGGTCACACCCACAATTGGATGAGTCACCTCTCTGCGGAGATAATCTAATCAAAACCTCTACATATAGTATTGAATCAGAACTAAAAGAAACGCTGCTTGCACAAGATTGGATCCGGATTAAAACGCAGCTTTTCTAGGGTTCATAATTCTTTCAAACCAGCACATCTGTCTTAACCTGAAAAAAAAAATAGCTCTTTGTATTCATAAAAAATCTTAAATTCAGGAAGTCCCCACTTTTTACCTCAGTGGATTACTGGAAACTACATTTTTAATGCATACTTGAGACATCATATTCTCCTGTAGGAGCAACAGTTGGTATTTAAGTAGTCCATTACCATGTTTGCAGACACTGTTCTAAGCATTATATGCATTAACTTATTTAATCTTCATAATAACTTCATGAAGTAGATACTGTTGTTATCCTTATTCTATATGTAAAAAAACTGAGGCACAAAGAGATTATGAAACTGGGGTGGGGTCACATAGTTCCTTAATGGAGATACCTTAATTTGAATTAGGCAGTTGAACTTCAAAGCTTGGGCAGTTAAACCACTATGATTAATGTTGCCTCTCAAGCAATGTTAAAACATTATTCATTTTTTTCATAATCATTTGCCAATGAGATAAGACCAAGTGTATATCATAAAAGCAAAGACGTTTATTTATTCAGTGTCCATAACTATACAACCTGATAATTAAATGGAAAAATTTATGACTCTCCTGAGATGGGAATAAACATACAAATCAAATGGACTATTTAAAGGCTCTCAATATCACATAAAGAAAGTAAGACACAATTTTTCTGCAACATAAATTTACTATATACAATATGCTAATAAAGTAGATAATTAATTTTAAATATCTGGCTTAGACTTGAGAAGACCTTTTGTGGTTTGGCCGACTCAGTTTTCTCAATGACACTCCCTGCTAATGTGTACCAGTGCCCTTTTTTACTTTTACTTTTTTTTACAAAAAATTAAAGCAGTTGTATCGCTTTCACTTTTGAAGGGTAGTATATGCAGGGTGTAGTGTTCCAGTTGGCAGTGTTCCAGTTGTCTTCTGGCGCTCACAGTGTCTGCTGAGTATTGGCCAAATGTTTTGTGTTGTGGGACCCAGTGGTTTAGGTTTGGGGTCTAAATGCAGGGTGGTGACTCCTTGCTTCTGGGCAGGCCTGATGGAATTTTGGGCATCTGGGGTGGGGGGTAGCCAGCCATTGCTCTGGGATGAATGTGGAAAGTCCCTTTGGTTCCTATTTGTCTGTGTTATGCTAAATACCCAGGGCAGTGAGGCTGCAGTTTGGTTTATGGGTCACTAAACGTTGTCCTTTTACATAGAGCCTATGAGAGCAATGCTCATGAACTCCCCTCTCTTTTCTCCCCTTCCCGCCTCCCCCTGTGTCTCTCTGCGTCCCCCCTGCCTGCAGCACAGACCCTGGGTTCTCATGGTCTATGGCGTGTTGGCCTGCTGGTGTGTGCTCGGGGCTCCAGGCGTGGTCATGGTTTTCCTCCATACCATCATCTCCTTTTGCGTGGCCCAGTTCCGATCGCTGCTCCTGTCATGGCTCTGTTGTCTCCTTCTGCTCTCCACCCTGAGGCTGCAGGGTGTGGAGGAAGTTAAGGTAAGTGTCTCCGCCTGACCATGGGGAAGGAGAAGGCTCCTCTGGTCCTGTCTGATCCCAGTAAATACCTTGGATGTCTAGATGCCTCTCAGACACGAGGAGCCTTCATGGGGCTCCACCTAGTGGTCCAGTGGGATTAATGCATGTGACTCCTGGTCTCGAATCCTGCAGACTTGTCTTTTTTTTTTTTTTTTTTTGGCATGGGCTGGCTTCAGGAATTGAACCTGGGTCTCCGGCATGGCAGGCGAAAGTTCTGCTGCTGAGCCACCATTGCACTGCCCAGACTTGTCTTTTATGTGTGACTATATCCTTCAAAGGTTGCCCAGGGCTGATCCTGTACTTTTTCTTCCAGTACAGGCAGGCGTGGATGGTACCAGATATCACAAGGAAAGAGGGCCAAGGAAAAGGGAAAAGAAAGTAGTAGTTTTTAAGCCTTTAATAAAATTAATCAGTAGTGTGCTGTACAATTTATGGGGAACCTGATGTTCCTTACCTCACCCAATGCTCATGATAGCCCTTGAGACAGGTAAGGCAGGGATTCTTCTTCTTAGACGATGAAACAGATTTATTGAATATCTAGTTATGTATCTCACCAGAAGCTCTTTGAATTTAGAAAGTTAAAGCAATGTGTTTTTCCCCAGAGGGTACAGACCAAGCTTTCATTCTTGTAAGCCGAAAAGAATCTTGACATATACAAACATCAACTCATTGTTTGTGCATTGGGCCCAAACCTCACTTCTGTGTGACTTTTGTTGGATAGATTTTTTCCCCTCTAACTCTTCCTTTCTCTTTCCCTGCTCCCCAACCCTATATGTGTAGACACAGACACGTGTGTGTGTGTGTGTATATATAAAATTTTTAGTAGAAATTTTTATTGTGGCAACATATATGCAGTGTAAGATTCCCATTTTAATCACTTTCATGTATACGTTCATTGGTGTTAATTGCACTCACAATGCTGTGCCACCAGAACCACCATCAATTGCCAAAACATCACCCCAAACAGACTCTCTACCCATTAAGGATAACCCCCCATTGTTCCTAACCCCACCCCTGGTAACCTGTTTTGGTAGATTTTTTTTCTTTTATTGGAGTTTACCGTCTTCATTTTATGTTTTTCTTAGTTATATAACAGTGCTTTTTTTTTTTTTTTTTTCTTGTGAGTCATCAGTATCTTTGGCTCTCTCATAATGCTGGATGGTGGGGAGTTGGGATGCCGAGTTAGGCATTTGGTGTGTATTGCTGAGCTGACCACTGCTTTCCTGGTTCCTGTTATGTGTTCTCTGATCATCCCTGGGCAGTGTGCAGGGAGCCCTGGACTCCGACCCTTCAGCTTCAGGGTCAGTCTGTGTTTATAGCAGACAGCCTGAGAGACCCACGGCTCTGAAAACCTCAGGGCCATGTATCCAGGGCAGGATCACTGCTGTCACCCATCTTGCCCTGCTTCTTCCATAGCCGGGTCCTCAGACACTGACCGAGTGGGATGGCAGGAGCTGTTCTTTGAGTCAAAGGGGAAGTTTACCTTTCCTCTTTATACCTTTGTATCCCATCTCTCTGTACCCCCGACCCCCACCCCTTCAGTAGATTCGCCTGACTCCTTCAAAATACAACTTTGATCTGAATCTGTAAAGCTATTTCTATCTCTGTATAAAAACCCTCTCCACCTCCAAGCTTGACTGTCTTCCTTTTCTTTGCGAGTCCTCAGAAGAAATCAGTGAATCGTTATTGATTGCTTCGTTGGTTCTGGGCTCTGTGTTAGCTGAGGATTTCTCACATTTGTTTTATATGATGTGATATGGAATCCTGCTGCTTGCCAGGGTTAAGTCATCTGTGCATCTGGTCTTACCGACTAGAATAAAAACTCATTGAGAGTAAGGGCAGTGTTTCCATGTGCCTGTGTATGGGAGACCATTCAGGCCAGCTCTCTGCAGATGCTGACAAGTGAATGTGCTGCTGGCAATGGTTTGAGCTTAGAGGAAGGGGCAGGTGTGTGCAGGGTCCCACAGAGCTCCACATGCGCCAGTCACTAAGATATGGTGGCTTCTGTTTCCTGGGTCGTGAGGGCCTGTAGCTCTTTGAGTATATGATGCTAACAGAGCTGTTTCTCTGTGGATGAAGCACTATTTTATTTCTTACCCTCACTTTGGAAACGTTCTTTGTCCAGGAAATCTTGGCAAATTTCTGAGATTGTTTCTTCCATCGTGTGAAACTGGAACTCCTGTCATTTCTTCATTTTTGTTTATTTATTGGCTCATTCATGTATTTATTAAGTGATGGCATTTAGAACTGGTGTGCTCTGCATCAGCAGAGTAATGGGGAAGAGGCTGGGTCAGGAGCCAGGAGAGGATCTGGTTTTGGGCCTCTTCTACTCACTGCTTCTTTCTAGTCTTGAAACCGAAGGCAGTCGCTTAACCTTGGAGGAGGTTGAGTCAGGTTAATCTGTTCTGAGCCTTGGTTCCATCACCTGGAACATGAGCATTAGAGCTGCTCTACCTTCCTAATGGGATTGTTCTGAGGACCAAATAAGATAAAGTATTAAATGATTTTGTAAAAATAGTAGTATTTTGAAAATTCAAATCATTTTTGCTGTTGTGCAGTGTTAATTTTTTGTATCTTTACCAGTGGACTGGGGCTAATACTTTTTTAAAAATATTTTTATTGAGATATTATTACGTACATACAGTCCATCCAAAGTATACGATCAGTAGCTCACAATGTCATCACATAGTTGTGTATTCATCACCATGATCATTTTTAGAAACTTGCACCACTCTAGAAAAAGAATAAAAAAGATGAAAGAAAAAAAAACATGTATACCACATCCCTTACCCATCCCTCTCATTGCCCACTAATATTGCAATCTACCCAATTATTTTTACCCCTTATCCCCCCTATTATTTATTTATTTTCAAGGCTACCAGAACACAGCTCAACAGTTTCAGGTACTTCCCTCCAGCCACTCCAATACACCGTAAACTAAAAAGTGATATCTATATAATACATAAAAGTAACCTCCAGGATAACCTCTCGACTCTGTTTGAAACCTCTCACACTGAGACTTTATTTTGTTTCATTTCTCTCTTCCCCTTTTTGGTCAAGAAGGCTCTCTCAATCCCTTGATGCTGGGTCCTGTCACTTTCCCTGTCCTGCCCCATGTTGCCAGGGAGATTTATACCCCCTGGAAGTCCTGTCCCAGGGAGGGCAATCAGTTCACCTGCTGTGTTGGCTTAATGAGAGAGGAGGGGCTACTACTTTAAGCACACATGCTAAAATCTGGATTTCTGAGAGTAAATAAGGTAGCAACCTAAATTAAAGAAACTTCAGTTTCCAGAATGATTAAGTAGACAACCATTTAAAGAAGATCTCACCAGTGTACTTAAAAATGGAGCTGCAATAAAAGTAAAAACTAACTTGCTCTTAATTTTTTTGGCAAATGGCAACGGCGCAAGGCAAAATCCTTTGGGGACAAGAAGCATCAGTTATGGATGTTGGTGGTGAATAAAGATTCCACTTGTTATGCAAATTGGTGATTTGAAAGTTTTGCAGAAGGTGAATGAATGACCAGAAAGATTTGGGTTTCCAGGCTTTTGTACATGCAGTTCTTTTGATCGGAACATCCTGTTCTCCTTTGGTGACTGGTGAACTGCTGAACATGAAGTTGAAACCCTGCTTGGTGGGTAGTTTTTTTCTTTTGCAAAACCCAAAAAGGCCCTCAGGGATGGAATTAATTACTCTTTCTTCTGCCCTAAATATTTCTATACACTGTTTTTCTCATTGTTAAAGCGTACATTCTTATAGATAATATGGAAAATCAAGAGAAATAGAAAACTACAAAATGATCCATAATTTTTACTCCCTCAATATTGTTAACATCTTATCACCTTTCTAGCCTTTTTCCATGCATATTTTTGCACGTTCTTATCATTTCTTGTTACGTGTCTCATTGTAATTACATTATTACACATGTAACTCCTTGTGAGGATCCAAACACACTAAAGGTAGAGACCATTTCTTTTGAATATGTGTCTCTAAACTTGTTTGGCAAATAGTACTCAATGACATGTGAAGGCAATAACAGGAGGGCAAAAAGAAAGATACGACAGAGATCCCAGGTGACCTGTCTTCAGAATTGTTGAAGAGCTGTTAGAGTATTCACTGGGTATGACTAATTTACATGTTTTGCCCTGGCCCATCTGATAGGTGCGTGTCCTGGAAAACCTTCAGTATGTTGTATTAGACCTAAAGTTAAGCCAATGGTTGTTTTTCAAGCCATACTTTTCCCCACTGGTCATTAACTGCTGATTTCCATCACTGTTGAGGTTTACCTGATGTCCATTGGTTCTTTTTGTTTTCTTCTTTTTTTGGCATGGGCAGGCTCTGGGAATTGAACCCGGGTCTCCGGCATGGCAAGCAAGAATTCTGCCACTGAGCCACTGGTGCACTGCCCTGTCCATTGGTTCTTGACTCCCTTTATAGTCTACCATCTCTGCCCATGAGCGAACTTTCCTTGCTAGTCCCCCTGGGCTTCTCAGCTAAAGGTGGCCTTGCCGGCACCTGTGCTGGGACTGGGCAATGTCCCAGCTCGCCACTTACATGCTGTTCTTTCCTTTTGCTTTTGCAGAGAAGGTGGTACCAGACAGAAAACGAGTACTACCTGCTGCAGTTCACTCTGACTGTCCGCTGCCTGTACTACATCAGCTTCAGCCTGGAGTTCTGCTGGCAGCGGCTGCCCGCCGAGCGCGCCCCCTACTCCTTTCCCTGGGTGTTGGCTTATGTCTTCTATTACCCGGTCTTCCACAACGGGCCCGTCCTTGGCTTCCCGGAGTTCGTCAAGCAGGTAGAGACTGTTGGGGATGAATTGGTATTCTGTCAGTTCATTCTGTCCTGGTGGCCCTGATCATCCAGGGGTCTTGAACCTTCTCATTCAGGTGTGCCCTGCTTTGCAAATCTACTACCAACACCCACCAGTTTAAAGAACGGTGTTGTGTTAGTTATCTTGACATTGTTACGTAATATTTAGGGGAAATAAGCCTTCGAGATAAAGATTGACCTGTCTGTTGTATATTTTTGCTCCAGGAACCGTCTGTTGTGGCAACCAGGGTTAACTAGGGGCAGAGCAGGGAGCTTGGGGGTGTGGGATCCACTGCAGGGGAGTACCTAGAAAAGAAAAAAAAATGGATTCTGATGGTAATATTTGAAGAAGTAGAAAGAGCTTCTGATTGGTAATTAGGATGTTCCCTTTTATTTTTGCAAGTTGTTTATGAAAAGCTCAGCCTTAACCTGGGAAATGTTGTTTTAGGATGACCTAGATGGGAAAATAGAGTGGTGTTGAAAAAAGTGGAGGAGAGTGTAGTAAAATATGGGAAAGTAATAGTGTGTTTCTGGGCCCAGGTACCTATTTCTGCCCAGGACCCTGCCTGCCTTCTCTGGACAGTGTCCTTGTCTGAAATTCCATCACTGGCTACCTTTGTCTTTCTTGCCTCACTTTCCCCTCATTTAGAACTTTTTTTTCTCAACCCAGAGGTAACTTGATGGAACGTATTTACTAAGTTAATTCAATAAGGTGTGAGTAATTGGTATTAGCTAAAACAGTGTTTCTCAGGGGACATTCCTCATCACCTCCTCTCCTCCCTAACGCAAAGCAAAACCCTGACAGAGGAGAGAATAATAATGTGTATCCCCCCCTCCCGCCCATCACGCCCTCTCCCTGGGCTTGGAAATGTAGCTCAGAGTGCTGGGCAGGCGGCAGCAGCATTCACGTTGACTACGAAGCCGTGATGGGCAAGCTGTCTGTGCCCCAGGCATGCAGAATGCAAGGAAGGTGCCCCCGGAAAAGAAGTTCTTCGAAATCTCATGCTTTATTTAAAAAAGAAAATTCATTAAGTTATGCATTCCATTAAAAAGTATATTTCTGTATTATAACAATAATGTAATGTTTCAAAATTGCCAGTTAAATTATTTAACATTTTTTTTCCCTCCACAAATCTCTAAGTGAAACTGATATTCCAGGCAGATATATATTTAGCACATAATTTCTTTTTTTTTTTTTCATTTACCAAGCTTTTATTTCAAAAACACATTATGCTTGAAGTATCTCGTGTTTTCTTCATACCATTCCAATGAGGGACATAGAAACTGAGTCATGATACTTTAGAGAGCGTTCAGCAGAAAAATCTAAATTCATCCTCTGAACTTGATGACATCACCTTCAAGGTATCCCATGGGTCTTTGATTTCACACAAGGCTTAAAATTGATCTATACATTGTTCTTCTCTTTGAAAATTTGCTTCTGATTGAACAAAAATAATAAAAGGTGTTCTGAAGGTAAGGAGGAAGGGAAAGTGCGTCAAAGCTAAGATCAGGGTTTGGTTTTATAGTCGTATATTGCAGTCTTGCCACATTGAACCAACACTTAGCACATAGCACATAGTTTCTTAAACCTCAGTTTGGATGACATGGGATCATCCTTTTGTCATGAAGTAATTTAAAGTCTGCATTTGAAAATTGAGTTGAAAATTCTTGTGTAAAAAGATGGAGGTGTTTCGGTGATGGCAGCTGATCATTGTATTCACTGGCTCTTAGTAAGTGGTCTCCAAAGCCCCAGCAGCAGTGTCGCCTGGGAAGTAGTTAATCCTGCACATGAATCAGAAACTCTGAGGATGGAGCCCAGGGATGTGGTTAAAGCGACCTGCCAGGTGATTTGGAGGCTCATTAGAGTTTGAGAACCTGTGTATTAAGGTCCTCAGAAGAGGTGGCAGGGAAGGCACTTTGCAGCATCTGGTCTCAAAGCACAGTATAGACAGGGTGGTGTTCCAGTTTGCTAGCTGCCGGAATGCAAAACACCAGAAACAGAATGGCTTTTAAAAGGGGAATTTAATAAGTTGCTAGTTTATAGTTCTAAGGCTGAGAAAATGTCCCAATTAAAACAAATCTATAAAAATGTCCAATCAAAGGCATTTATCCAGTGATAGATACCTTGGTTCAGGAAGGCCAATGAAGTTCAGGGTTTCTCTTTCAAGTGAGAGGGTACATGGCGAACACAGTCAGGGTTCCTTTCTCATCTGGAAGGGCACATGGTGAACACAGCGTCATCTGCTAGCTTCTCCTGGCTTCCTGTTTCATGAAGCTCCCCAGGAGGCATTTTCCTTCTTCATCTTATAAAGGTCGCTGGCTGGTGGACACTTCTTCTCGTGGCTATGTCATACTGCTTTGCTCTCTCTGAATCTCTCATTCTCCAAAATGTTTCCTTTTTTATGGGACTTCAGGTATAGAGACTCAGGGTTGAATATGCACCTTATCTGTCTTTTTTCCCCTTCCGAGAAAGCAGCAACTGCGGAAAGAGGGGGACTAGGAAAGGCATATTAAAGCCTTTCTCTATGTTCGCAGAAAAGTGCCTAGAAAAGGCAATATGTTCAGTAAGCTACAGAGCAAATAAATAGGCCTGGAAGCTTCTGTAGTTGCTGAAGGCGTCTGTCAGGGCCCTGTATGGGAAAAGGAGGTCTAGAAGGAGAAGGGTTTAACTCGAAAGCTGATCATTTAGTGAGTGAAAAGATCCCTTCAGAGAGGCCACAAAAGGAAAGGCTGACAGGTGGAGGGAGACCAGTTGGAAGAACTTGTCAGCAAATTATGCTCTGAGCAAGTACTTGAATGAACGAATGAAATGCCTTCCGATATAAGGTTTAGTAGGTAGTATGCAAATTCCTGGCCCTTCCCGGATTCTCAAGTGAATGCTTGAGAGTGATGCAGAGTGGGAGGGCAAGACCGCACCACCAGGGGGCGGCAGAGACTCGTGGTGGAAGCACACCCAGTGGAAAAGCAGCTCCAGGTCAGAACCTGCAATGAATCCCCAGTTGGTAAAATGATACTTAGGTACACGCTTGGAGAATGTACTTTCCACCCAAGTTTTGGGCATGTAAATTTATATACAAAAGACGAGGAATGTATATACAGATGCAGGGCAGGTATCCTCGGTAATGGAAGGCGTGTGAAATTTACATACATCAATCATGAACAGGTTCAGTTTTGCCTGTTAAAAGCCCTTGAAGGTGGATGGATCTCTGAGGACATGTAGAGTTTTAGGAATACAGGCCCTTTTGTTTTTCTCCCGTGAAACTCAGACCTGAGCACGGGCTGAGGCGGGCCCAGGGCGGGGAGGAGGTCCAGGGAAAGGCGGGACAGTCGGTTTTCCTGCTTAGCATCGAGTCTGGGGTTGCTGTATCTTTCTTTAAACAGGATGGATGGTGGAGTGGGGCGTCTCCATGGACTGGCGTAAGGAGGCAGGGGAGAAAGTGAGCCCAGGTGTGGTAGGACCAGGGGACTTTTCCTTGCCGAGGGCTCTGCTTTCACCCTGAGGAGGGAACCAGTGCTTTAACTGGTAGCATGGCCTGGTGGACAGGCGGAGACTCCCTGGGTTGAAATCCCTGTTCTGCTTCTGCTCCAGAGCTGTTGGTAAGTTACTTATCTAGGCCTCTGTTTATCACATCTGTGAAAGAGTAACAGCAGCTCTCTCACAGGATTGTTGTCAGGATTAAATGAAGGTAAATTAATGTGTGCTGATACATAACAGTATGAACTGTTAGCTGTTAATATTAGTAGGAGTAGTGTTAGCCAAAAGTGTGTGGCAGTTCTAGGGTTAGTTTAGGCTAGACCTAAGACCCTAAGTATCCCATCACGTGGGTGGGCACAGTGGCGGGGCAGTCTGGACATTGGCCATCCTTGGCCTCAGCAGAGTCCCACTTAGTAGTCTCATCTGTTTGGAAGAGAGGCCCAGGCAGCTGTGACAGGTACTGACTGGATGGACCCGACCTCCGGGCAGGCTCTCGGTGCTCCAGATAAACCGTCCAGGGTTTGAGGTGGGCTCTGCTTCTCGAGGGCATATGGAATAATAATAAGCGTAATAAATCATTCTGACTGAGTGCTTACCCTGATCCATGCTTTACGTGTTCTAACTCATTTAATCCTGACACCACTGTTTGAGAGAGCTGCTGCTGGTGGTATCACTTTACAGGTGGGGAAACTGAGGCCAGAAGAGGCTAATGGAATGCAGTTTGAGGTGAGAGGAAGAAAGCATGAGCCTTGTCACACCGATGTGACAGGAGTTTGAGAGAAGATTGAGTGTGGTCCGGTGGCCATGCAGGCCGAGACTCCACTGGCCAGGCTAGGTACCTGCCCTGTGACAGCAATGCAACTGCAGACCCCGCTTTCTGTCCTGGTCAAGGAGGGGGGATGATGAGGCTGTGATTAGGGAACGACTTGTTGTGAGTTCGGTTATGGTCTGTGCCCCCTGAAGGGCGAGAAGCTACCACTACCATAAAGGAATAAGACCCCCAACTCCATTTCTCAAAATGCAAGCAGAAAGAAACACGAGCGTTGGTGGCTGAGGTGGCACAGTTGAGCAGTTGGTTCTGGATAAGGTTTTTGTTTAACTTCACAGACATATACATTACTAATATGTGAAGGAAAACAGCCTTTCATCTTTGAGATCTGTCATCTTTAATCATCAGAATATCTTTGAAAGAGAGAGAGAGGCTTAGATATTCCTTTTTATGCAATTTGCATGAAATGAGGTATTAAATATATAATGTGTTTTAAAATGCACTTTTCAGATGAGTTAACGTGTATTTTTTTAGTGGGGCCTCAACTAAAAATTCCCATTGATGGCAGTTCCCAATGGTCTTAAGGTTGGCATTCTCCCAGGTGTGGAATATTGCTAATGAAATACCATGCATGAGACGAGAGGATGACCCTGCTCGTTAGGTGAGCTGTGTGCTGCGAGTCGATTCTTCCTGCTGGATTGACAAGGGATAAATGCTCAATTTTTTAAATAAAAGGGAGTTGACGAAGGTATAGATGGACTGTAATGATGGCATGACTATAAAGGAAATTGAAAGCGCTGCTTTTTCCTTTACTAAAAACAAATAGAATAAAAAAAAGTGTTTTCCTTCTGCAGTGGTTATTTGTATAATTAAGGAACATACACCTGTGTTATTCTGAATGAGGAGGCATTCAGCATCAATAAAGGAGCATTGCAGAGAAAAGTCTAGCCCTTCTGGTGCAGTAGGACACATGAGTATGCCTTATTAAATCTGGTAGGGAAATTTTGCCCTGGGGAGAGTAGGTAAGTCATTATTGGGAAGCCGGTCAGCCACAAAATATGCCTCTTGTTTCTGCATAACTATAGATATATGTGTCATGTTAGACTGCACACTGTTTGTGGAGGGAAAAGAGGGCCTCTGAATTGTCCTTGAAAGGTGATTGCCTCAAGCTGAGAGGTGACTGAATAGAGGTTTCCCTGATTGCCTGCCTGGGCTGTTTGTTCCTTTTCCCCTCCAACCTGCCCCCGTCCAGTCTGGCTGCTATCAGTCCTCTGGGGTGGGCCATATACCCAGGGTATATGTCTTTGGCAGCCCATGCAGGTCTGTTTTTCAGGGGCCAACAGGCAACATGCGAAATTGCTTGTTTGCAGACTGGAAGAATTCATTTGTGCAAGGACTGTTTTCTATCAGTGCTGCTTTAGAGGCCATGACTACTTTCAACAGAGAACTTGCTTCTCTCCAAAAGTGTGGCACCAAGGAAAGCCCGTCCCCTGGTCTGGAATGATTCTGGTGCCTCTCCATGTCTCTGCCTTGTTGACTGCCTTGTCCCGAGCTCTTCCAGACTCCACAGATGAGTGGATAGTATATTCTTCATTGCTTCCTCATTCTAGGTGTTTCTGATGGTCGTTAGGTCAAAACAAGTATGTTTTAGGGCTCTTAAAAATGGTTGAGAATTAACAAAGAGGAACTCGGTTCATAGTTAAGGAAATCTGAGAGTGAGATGGGAAACTGAGGAGAAACAAAGATAGGTCCAGTACCAAAGAGAAGAGTACTTTTCCACAGAGGATGCTGGCCTTCCCAGTGGGAATCCTGGCACCAGGCATCTAGAGAAGCAGGTACAGCAATCGAGAGGCTTGGAGTCCAAGCTGAGAGGACCAGAACCTTCACAATATAATAAAGTTACATTTCTTTTTTCTCTGATTACTAAAAACCACAAATAAATTTTTTTATTGTGGTAACATATATATAACATAAAAATTTCCAATTTAACCATTTTAAGTGTGTAATTCAGTGGCATTAATTACATTCACAACATTGTGCGACCACCACCACCATCCATTGCCAAAGTTTTTCTTCTCCCCAAAGAGAAATTCTAGTTTGCATTCGTTAAGCAATAACTCTCCAACACCCCTCCCCGACCCGTTAACCTCTAGTCTATTTTCTGTCTCTAGGAATTTGTCTATTCTGGACATTTCATATAAGCAGAATCACACAATATTTGTCCTTCTGTGTCTGGCTTATTTCAGTGTAGCATGATGTTTTTTAAGGAAAAGCCATCAATTTTAGTTGTCAAAAACAACCTAAAATCTAACCATATAAAACTTATCACAGTCATCATTTTGGTGTGTATCTTTCCAGCCTTTCGTTATTTACGCACAGTGAACAAAATTATGTTTCGTGGCTGCATAATGCTGAGGTGTGCTCATGCAGTTAGCGTTCCCCTGCCCCCCAAACTGTTGGACATTTGACTTAGTTCTTTTTTCTTTTTCTTCAGTTAAGTAACGCAAGCACGAATGTCCTGACAGATAGATGCTTCTGCATCGGAGGTTTTCACCATCCACTGGCTTGTAGATCCAGTGGCGTAGACCTCGCAGCGTCTCTAGTACATGTGTGCTTGAGGCAAGGATTCCAAAGAGAGCCGTGCTCAGAAGGCGCCTGGGAAGGTGGCTGCATTGTGTCACCATCGGGCAGCTCTGACTGTGGTTAGCTGCTATCAGTACAAGTCCACACGTACACCAACATGCCCACTCTTCCTTCTTGGCTTTGGCTTCCCAAGCAGCTCTGTCAAAATTGAGTAGGTAAATCCTTGGAAGCAATTGCTGTTGTTTCCTAACAATGCAGGTTGGTTAGCGGGGCAAGATATTTCCTGGAGATGAACTGAGGAAAACCAAAGGAAGAAAGGTAATTCTGTTAGTTTGACTAGTTTACATTAAGAACTTAAACCAAAAGCTTTCCTTAGTATAACCAACCAAGTAGAAAGCAAAGAAAGGAAAGTCATTTATTGTAATGCCATTGATCCAACCACAATGTCTTAACCCAGCTTCTTGCTGTAGGACTGTTTAAGAAAATGGTAGAATGTATATGTTTAAAACTGGAATAAAATATATACGTTGTGGCGTGCAGATCTCGGAAGGCAGTGTCCGCACCGTACCTTGTCGTGGGAGGGAGTAGAGGGTTAGGGAAGTGCCTCTGGATCACCTTCTAGAAACTTGAGTTTAGTGTCTTATACCCTAATTGTCAAATGCTAAATCAAATCCATCCGCTCTGCCAGCCGCTTACAGGTTCAGCTCTGTCATTTATGGATTAGTTTCACCTTTGCATTTCGACGCAGCCTTTAGTCTAATAAAGTCTTGTTATTGTAGGATTGAGAAAACTTGTACGCTCTCTCGTTTTTCTGTGTCTTTGTTTGTATGGTGATGTAAGGTTGAAATTGAATTCTTTTAAAATTGTACAGCATGCGTATGCATTCCAGAACCTATGTCTTTTAAACTACTGTGCATCTCTATAGCAGATGGGACCACTGTCATACCTCAGTGCTGTGAACTGGGCTACTTTGGTAGAGGGTCTGGTTTTTTTTCTTGCCTCAATTATCATGTGTTGAACATACTCTCAGTCATTTATATCTGTGAATAATCAAAACATCTCTTTTTTACCTGCTGCATTTGGCTTTGAAGTATCTCCTAGTTTGGCCACATCGCTGAGTCTGGGACAGCACAGGGGAACAATGGGAAAAAGACACACATCTAATAATCGGCTGTCAGCTACCAGTTATCCAACACTTTTTATATGCCAGACCCTGTATGCAGTACTTTATAGACTTTATCTTGTTTAATCATCGCAACAATTTTTCTCACTTTATGTATGAGGAATCCAAGACTCAGGTTAAAAAAAAACTTGCTTAGGATCACTGATATAACTTATGCTAGAATTTCTTCCCGATTCTCTCTGACTCTCAAGTTCAATTTCTTAAATATTACTCTATATCTACCATTAAGCAAGAGACTTGTCCCATATATGTGTCCTTGTTTGTTTCAGAAACAACTTACGCTAGAATGACACACCCACACTTAATTTTTTTTTTTGCTCTCTGGTCACCCTGTCATTCTGCCTTTCTCTTACCGCTCCTATCTTCCGTCATGACTTGAGTGTTGATGGACAAAGGCAGGCAGGGTGACACCTGGAGCCCCAAGAGATTCCAAAGTTCCAGGGAGACTATACTGGCTGCTTCCCTCCCACCTGGGTTCCTCTGGGGCTGCCTCGGGGGTGGAAGGATGCTGTGCCCATCTCTTTTCTTGGCACTAGTCTAGTTCGTCAGCCCAGCCTTTACTCTGGGTCGGGGTTTTCAAGCTTGGATATAGCTTTTTTAACCATGAATATTGAGTTTTGCCAAAACAAGCCAAACCAGCCCTCTGTTAGTAGATACAGCAATAGAACTTGTGGGAAGTTTATTAAAAACATTATCAAGGGGGCTATTTGAAAGGTTTTACAAATCGATGCACAGTCTAACGATGTCTTCTGTTTCTGTTTCAGATGCAGCAGCCGGAGCTCAGCTCCCTGAAGGCCAGCATGTGCACCCTCGCTGTGGGGCTGGGCCGCCTCCTGTGCTGGTGGTGGCTGGCGGAGCTGATGGCCCACCTGATGTACATGCATGCCATCTGCAGCAGCACCCGTCTTCTAGGGACCGTTTCTTGCTGGACCTTAGGTAATTGCTGAAATCTCCATTGGCCCGTTGGGTACCAAGGGTTAGCTTCATGGTAGAAGCTGGAGTGGTGGCAGGCAGGGGTGCGGTTGTCTTGTGCAAACCCTCTATTAAAAAAAAAATCTTAAATTTTTTTTTTATTCCTTTTGCTTTATTAAAAAAAATTGTTCCTTTGTGGCCAAGGTTACACAGGTATGAGGTGGCTGACTGAGGCGAGGGCCATGGGAGTCGGTGATGTTGTAGAGGGCTTGGCTGGGTCTGCCTCTGCACAGTGTGGCCAGAGTTGCATCTGGGAGCAGAAGGCGAGAGTAGCTGGGGCAGCCTTTGAGTTCCTTCCGAGAGGCAGCGCTCCACGTCTGACTCATTCTGCAGTCTTGCTTGTTCTGCTTGTGTCAGGTACAAAGGAGAGAATACGGGCTTTCAAGTCAGACAGGTTTGAGTCCCGAAACTCTGAGCTTGAGCATCTCCTTCTGTAAAGTGGGGAGACATACCTTTGCAGGCTTGATTTGATGATGAAATGAAACGAGGCATATTAAAGGACTTAACTCATAAAGTGTCTGGTAGATAAACGGCATGTGTGCGTGTGTGTGTTTTTCTCTCTGTTGGCCTCCCCTTTTTTTTTATCCACCCATCTCTTTGTAGCTGGGGCTGAGATGGGATAGAAGTCAATCTCTTCAGCAAAGCATAAAGGTATCTGAGTCTCCTGTAGAGGATTTGTTTGTGGAGAAACAATTGTTCTTTTTTATTCAACTCATTAACAGCCAAAACAGCAGAGGCCTGGCCTCTTTAAGTAAATCTCCTCGTGTGCTTGTTTCCTCTCCTTTGGGGAGCTTCCCCAGTGGCTGGATTCAGCCCCAGGGTCTGACCTCTAGCCTGTAACTCCAATGGGAAATGTGTGATCTTCCGGGCAGATTAAACTGCTCCCTGCAGAGGGCAAGAGTACAAGCTTAACTTTAATCTGTTTTGTGATTTATAGATCCTTTTTCATCTCGATTGTCCTTGGTATTGCACATACTAAACCAGAATGTTTTTAAGGAAAACTGATATAATGCTGAGCTGTTTTAATGACAACCTCTACTTTCCAAACCTTTTCATGGTGAAAGTTTTAATGATGGGATTAGACAAACAGAACCAGGAATAAATGATGGTTTATGCTGTCCGATTCCAGTTGTACAGCATCTGAATTAGCTGTTTCAGTTCAGATGTTTTTAACTACAAGTAATGGAAAACTCAAGTCAAAATGGGGCTCAAGAATAAGGAAAAGTCATCTCCTATAATTATTACTCCTAAGGTCAGCACCAGGGGTGGTAAATTTGGTGGCTCAGAGGCGATATGAGTGATCTATGTGGGTATGTACCATTCAGCTTAAGAACTAGCCAGAATTGTAGAAGCCCCTTTTTTGCATACCCCAATCCCATCCCTCTTTCTGCCTTTTCCACAAAGGTAGCCACCATTGCCCTCTGTTTCATTATACTTTTACCATAGTTATATGCCTAAAATTGTGTATTTAGAGCATATAAATAGATGCATATGAAGTATATTCTTTTTTTTCTTAACATTGTGATCTGGGAAATCATCCATGTTGATACATGTTACAATGGATTGCTTATTTTCACTGTTGTGTAGACACACTATTTGTCCATTCTATTTATAGGAGCATATTTGAGTTTTTTGTAGGGTTTGATATTACACATAATACAGTTTCAAGTCTCTTGAAGCACATGTGCGAGAGTGTCTCTAAGGCATCTACTCGCTTTCAAACTCCTTCATCCATGGCCCACAGTAAGAAATGGATTTTACTGTTAGACACACACTCTCACACACACACACACACACACACACACTCATACACATAGAGTGTGTGTGTGTAAATTTTCGCAAAGCAACACATAACCTTAAACCCTTTGCAATGCACTCTGATGTTTTATTTTCTGTTCTATACTATTTTATTTGAAAATGCTGTTTAGAAACCACTAAACCGGGTGGGTCACTATTCAGAATTTGAGAAACACTGTGTTAGGATGTAACTAGAAATAGAATTTCTGGGTTGTGGGCAGTATATATATGAAGGCTTACAAGATAATGCTAAATTATTTTTTAAATTGCTTATACCAATTTATTCCCATCTCAGCAGTGTATGAGAGGTCTCATTGCTCAAAATTCTCTTTGACATTTGATAATGGTTTTTAATTTTGAGTTATATCTTATGGTTTTAAATTGCATGTCCCTGTTTAATAATAAATTTGAGCATCTTTTCATAGGTTTACAGGATTCAGCATATCATTTTCAGTAAAATACCTGTTGATAAAACTTTTGCATATTTTTCTATTGGGATTTTTGTCTTTTTTCTTTTGATCCATAAGAGTCATTTATCTTGTCTTACCACCTTTTACAGTTATATGTAGTATTGTAAATATTATCTTCTGCCTCATGGTTTGACTCTTTATGCTTTTTATGTTGTGTTTTGATGAAAAGAATTTATTTTAATGTAGTTGAATTTATACATTTGCCTTTATTGCTTGTATCCATGTGGTCTTTTAAAAATAATTATTTCCTGCCTCAAGATCATAAAGGTAATCACCTGCATTTTCTTTTAAAGTTTGTAAATATAAAGATAATCTTTTATTTTTACAGCAGCAATCTGTTACATTGTAGAAAATTAGGAAATATAGATGACTTCCCATCCACCCAGAGATAGTCACTGATAAAATCTCAATGAGTGTATTTCCCCCATCAATGTTTTTTCCTCAAATGATGTTATACTATATACATCTATAAATACACACATGCATGTTTTGATATATATACATATCTGTATATGTAGATATGATTTTATAACCTGACATTTATTTGCGTCAACGATTTCTACCTTTCCACCAGTACATTTTCATCTTCATCTAATACACTGACAGCAATCAGATTTTACCAGTTAACCCCAAAAGTCCTCTGTGCCTTATTTGTCCAAGCCAGTGTCCAGTCCAGGATAGTGCATGTATCTAGTTATTTTGTTCCCTAAGACTTTTAGTCTAGTACCATCTCCCTCTTTTAAACTTTTTATTTTGAACTAATTTTAAACTTATAGGGCAGTTGCAAATATAATAGAAACCCATAAAGAAAACTCCATCATAGCCATTCCCACTCCCCCAAATACCTAGGTCCACCAATTTTAACATTGCTCACCTTTGCTCACCCATTTTATTTCTCTTTTCCTCCCTCTTTCCCATCCTTACCCTTCTCCCCTCCCCTCCTCTCCCCTTTCTCCCCCACCTCCTTCCCTTCTTCCTCCCTTCCTGCCCCCTCTCTTCCTACCGTGTGCTTCCTGCGAATGACAATATTCACTTATGTAACCACTTTAAGTGCAGTCATCAAGTTCAAGAATTTAATATTGATACAAAGCTTATATTCTGTATTTCAATTTTCCTTGTGTCTCAATAATGTCCGTTTGAGCCTCCATTCTTAGAGTCCATCCAGTATCATCTATTGCAGTTAATTGTCATTATCTCTTTAGCTTTTCTAAATTGTGGAAATAATATATACGACGTAAATCTTCCCATCCCAACCTCTCCCTACCATAGTCTTCAGTAATATTAATCACATTCACAGTGTTGCATTACCCTCTCCACCATCCATTGCTAGAACTTTCCCTTCACTCCAACCAGAAAACTTACACTCATTTTGCATGAACTCCCCATTGTCTTTGCTCCCTACCCTGGTAACCTGTACTCAGTTTTCTGTCTCTATGATTTTGCATATTCTTTGATATTTTCTTTGTGGTTAACCATGGGGCTTAAATTTAACATCCTACATCTATAACAATCTCATTTAGTTTGTTACCAAATTAACTTCAATGGCATACATAAACTGTGTCCCTATACCCTCTGTCCCCCACTTTTTGTGGTTTTGTCACTTTTTGTGGTTTTATACATTGAGTCCAAAACCATTGAATTATCATTCCGTTTAATACATCTGCCTTTAAGAAGTAAAGAATGGGTTTATAAACCACGATACACTAGTGCTGGCATTTATGTTTACCTATGTTGTTATCTTTACTGGAGATTTTTATTTCTTCATGAAACTCCAGTCAATTGTCTAGTGTTCTTTCCTTTCAACGTGTAGAACTCCCTTCAGCATCTCTTTTAAGGCAGTCTCGTGGTGATGAAGTTTCTTGGCTTTTGTTTATCTGGGAATGTTTTAATCCTTCCCTCATTTTTACTTTTTTTTTTTGTGTGTGTATGCTGTATTGTGGGGGTCACATTTCATTCTTTTTCCATGTGAGTATCCCGTTACTGCAGCACCATTTGTTAAAGTTTTGTTTGTTTGTTTTTTCTTTCTTTGTTTGCTTGTTTTGTTTTTGGGAAAGTGCATGGGCTGGGAATCGAACCCGGGTCTCCTGCATTGCAGGTGAGAATTCTACCAGTGAACTATTTCCCTCATTTTTTATTTTTTTTTTTTTGCATGTGCAGGCACCGGAAATTGAACCCGGGTCTCCAGCATGGCAGGCAAGAACTCTACCTGCTGAGCCCTTCCCTCATTTTTGAAAGATTTTTTTCACATATAGAATTCTTACTTTGCAATTCCTTTTTGCTTTCAGCACTTTAAATATGTTTTCCTACTACCTTCTTGCCTCCTTGGTTTCTGATAAGACATTGGCACTTGATCTTCTTGAGGCTCCCTTGTATGTGACACATTGTTTCTCTCTCGTGGCTCTCAGAATGCTCTCTTTATCTTTGGCGTTGGACAGTTTGATTGTAACATGACACACTGTGGGTCTATTTGGGTTTACACCATTTGAAGTTCTCAGAGTGTCTCGGATGGATATATTCATGTCTTTCGTTAAATTTAGGAAGTTGTCAGTCATTTCTTTGAACATTTTCTCTGCTCATTTCTCTCACCCTTCTCCTGGGACACCTACAAGGTGTATATTGGAACACTCGATGGTGCCCCACGGGTTCCTCACTCTCTGTTCACTTGTCTTCGTTCTTTGTCATTATACTCCTCAAACTGGATAATTTCAATTGTGTTCTCTTCAAGTTTGTGGATTCTTTCTTCTGCCAGCTTCAATCTGCTGCTGAACCGCTCTGGGGAATTTAAAATTTCTGTTACTGTGCTTTTCAGCTTTCTTTGGTTTCTTTTCATAATTTCCATCTCTCAATTGATATTCTCATTGTGTTCATCTATTGTTTTCCTGATTTCCTTTAATTCTTTTCCCATGTGTTCTTTTAGCTCTTGGAGCATATTTTGGACCAGGTCAAGTATTCCTTACTGATGGTTTCTAGTGCTTTCTTTTCTCCTTTGCCTGAGCATCACTTCCTATGTCTTTGTATGCTTTATAATCTTTTGTTGAAATCTGGGCATTCTGATATTTTAATGTGTTATTTCTTGAATTTAGACTCTGAGGTATCTCATCTGTTCCCTAAGCTTGCATCCAGCTAGTGTATGACAGAGCTTTCCTTTAATGCCTGGAGCCTACACAAACAAAATAATAGAAGGAAAAACAAAAGAAAGCATCTTTCCCAGTTTGCAGGTTGACCTGTGCCAATGCTCTCCTTCAGGGCTTAACCACATAATAAATTTAGAGAATAACTCCAGGCCAAAGCGTAGCAGCTTCCATTGTTCTTTTGGGCATGCTTTACATGGATCTGAATGTTCCCTTGTCCCTAGGAAACAGTTTCCTCATGGTCCCGGGCACTGCACTGTATGTCCTACATCCAGCAACCCCTTTCCCCAGGCAACACTTGACTGCTCTCTCACAGCATTCTGTAGGAGAACTTTGTGAGCCACTTGCTACACATGGGACAAGTTCTGGAAAAGTAAGTCCTTTTCAGATCACCACCAGACATGTTGTGCCAGACATATGCCCAGGAGTTACCCTGCTCCTTCTGGAACTGAGACCGGGGATTCTCAATTAGAGCTGCACCAAGCCAGTGAGGGGTGGGGCAGGGGCCAGCCATGGCACCAGGAGATCCTACCACTTTTTCTTTCTGTTGATTTTTCTTTATTGTACAATTGTTTTCCTGTTTGTTACCTTTATTATTTTTTTTTTTGCATTTATCTTTATTTTCTTTTTTCTACATTTTTTAGTTTAATTTGCTATTCTTTTTCTAACTTCTTGGGATGGATGCTTAAGCGTTGCATTTCAGCCTTCCTTCTCTTCTAATGTATGATTTTAGGGATATGAATTTCCCTCAGAGCATTGCTTTTTTTTTTGCTAAAATTTCATATAGATTTTGATATGGTGAATTTTTAATACCATTCAGTTGAATTTTTAATATTGTTCAGTTCAAACTATGTTCTAATTTTCTTTGAGATTTCTTCTTTGACTCGGGTATTTAGAAGCATATTGCTTCTTTTCCAGACGTGACAATTTTCTAGTGTATTAGGGTTCCCTAGGGAAACAGAACCAACAGGAGATATCTGTAAATATGAGATTTTATAAAAGTGTCTCACACAATTGTGGGGATGCACAAGTCCAAATTCCATAGGGCAGACCCTGAGATGGCAAATCGAATGAAGGTTTTCTTTTTTTTTTCTGGCCACTCCAACAAAGGTGTTCAATTAATTCCCCCAGAGAGTTTGTGGGCTGAAGTCAAGATGAAAACTCTCTCTTCTGACTTCTGAAGTCATCACTTCTCCTTTTAAAGCCTTTAGCTGATTGTATTAAATGTCTCTCATTGCTGAAGACGCTCGTTAGTTGATTGTGGATGTAATTTGTCATAGATGCAATCAACTTACTTATGATTTAAGTCTATAAAATGTCTTAGCAATAATGGTTAGGCCAATGCTTGCTTGACCAGATAACTGGACACAATTACCTGGCCAAATTTACACATAAACCTAACCATCACAGTCCACCCCTTGTCAGTTTGGCAGCTATACACATCACCTCAAACCATATATAATCTCTAAATAAAAATAGAATAACATATTTTTCACCTAACGATACTCAACTGTCCTGCATACAACCGGCAATGCACTAAGTCTCTCCAGAATAGGGTGCAAGTTCTTGGTAATATTCACTGTTGAACTTGATATCCTACAATTTAAATGCTATAACATGAACAATGCAACTTATGTTATGTGATAAGGAGATATGATAGAGAAGAAAACAAAGATGTTTACTTTAAGTGCTTTATGAGTACAAACATACTCAAAACAAGGAATAAATATACCATTACAGTCCTTGTTTCTGTAACTGGTCATGTGGTCATAGTTCATTTTTATCACCATCTTCTATCTATTCCACGTTCCCTTTAACCTCAGCAAGCAACTTAGCTGGCTGTGGTTCTTGGCCTGGTGGGATAACCTAAACCTTCATTCCTGAAGTTTCTGGGTCATTGGTAGTCCTGCATAGATTGGGTTGTTGCCCTTTTTCATTGACTTTAATCACAGAGTGTGGAAGTACTAAGAGACACCCTAGGGGATTGCCTATATTCCAGGAAAACTCTTCTTTATCTCCATTTTGTAGTTGCAGTCCTTATTTCCCTTGATAGGATTAATTGCCCCAGCCAGGATAATAATCTTCTTCTTGTCTATTGATTCAGAGGCATGAAAAGCCCAAAGTGGCCTGGTGGCAGTCTTAACTTCCAGTTCTGTGGAATCATTGTTGTGTCTCCTTGTGGAAGCACTCATCCTTTTGGAGCTAAGACCTGTAGATGAGCAGAGTTTAAAGTTGCAGGAACAGGAAGGAAAAATTTTTCTAGCAGCTCAATAGGGGTAAGAGTGAGTGATACCAATCCCTTTTCTACCCCTTGATTCCTGGACCCATGAATCCTGGCTATGGGAGAAACAGCACCATAGACTGGACACTGATTCAAGGCATACACAGCCTCCTGGAGAACATTGCCCCAGCCTTACAAGGTATTGCCACCTAGTTGATGCCATAATTGGGTCTTCAAAAGGCCATTCCACTATACTATGAACCCAGCTGCTTCAGGATGATGGGGAACCTGGTAAGACCAGAGAATTCCATGAGCAGGTGTCCATTCCTGTGCTTGCTGCGAAGTGTCTTCCTTGATCAGAAGCAATGCTGTGTGTAATACCATGACGATGAATAAGGCATTCTATAAGTCCATGGGTAGTAGCTGTGGCAGAAGCACTGTGTGCATGGAAGGCAAACCCATATCTGGAGTATGTGTCTATTCCAGGTAGATCAAATCGCTGCCCCTTCCATGATGGAACTGGTCCAATGTAATCATCCTGCCACCAGGTAGCAGGCTGATCACCTTGGGGAATGGTGCCATGATGGGCTGATTATGGGTCTCTGCTCATGAGCACTTTGTTCATGAACCCAGTGGGCAGTGATAGGAGTGGCTGGGGAAAGAGGCTGTCTGTTATCCATAGAACATATCATATCCACTTGGTTTTTAAAAGTTTCCTCTACAGGAATCACCCTCTGGTGAGCAGTCATGTGGAACACAAATATCTTCATGTTTTTAGTCCACTCAGAAAGTTCTGTCCACATATCTCTTCCCCAGACCTCTTTGTCACCAATTTTCCAATCATGCTCTTTCCAAATCCCTGACCATCCAGTCAAACCATTACCAACAGCCCATGAGGTATACAAATGTACTTGTGGCCAAGAGGCCATAGCTCTGTACTGGGAGAGGACAGTTCATGTGACACCTACCTTTTTAAGTGCCTTTATCTTAATTTGGCACTCACCCCATTACTGCTGTCCTTTACCTGTTTTCTGGAGTGTAGAGAAAGATGTTTCTACCAATTCTTTCAGGTCGTTCAAAACTTCTGTGAGGGGATGGGACTCTGAAGCTTCTCTCTTATCTTTTATTTATTTATTTTTTGCATGGGCAGGCACCGGGAATCGAACCTGGGTCTCTTGCATGGCAGGTGAGAACTCTGCCTGCTGAGCCACCATGGCCCGTCTTCTCTGTCGTTTTGATAGGGCAGGGTTAGAACCATTCCCTTTTATGACAATGACTTGTTGATGAAACCAGACTAGTTTCATAGATTGTTCTGCCATCTGTTTTTGTCAGATTGCTTTGTTGTGATGTTGTTTTAGTTTCCCGGGCTGCTCAAGCAAATACTATGAAATGGGTTGGGTTAAACAATGGGAGTTTATTCCCTCATGGTTTGAGGCTAGGAAAATGTCCAAATCAAGGCAGTGCTTTCTTCCTGAAGAGAGATGTTCTCCGGGCAGGCTGCTGGTGATCCTTGGTCCTTACTTGTCACATGGGGCTTCCTGGGGCTTTCTCTCCCTATGTCTGAATTTTGTTCTGCTTATAAAAGATCATTGTAATAGAATTAAGACCCATCCTGATTGAGGTGGGCCACACCTTAACTGAAGGAACCTCACCAAAAGGTCTACTTAAAATGGATTCATATCCACAGGAATGGTTAGGTTTAAGAACATATTTTTCTGGGGTGCATTAAGCTTTGAACTATCAAAGATGTCATTTAGCTTATTCCTTTATTCCATGTGTTTCTTGTAGACTAAAAGCTATATTAAAAAGCTGAAAGGTTTAAAGTTAATAATTTTTAGCTAGAGTACCTCAGAGGTGATACTGTATACTGAAACTTTTCCCTAATTTTTATGAAACATTTTAAATATCCAGAAAATTTGAATAAAGTATATAGGGAATACTATATATCCCCTACATAGTTTCAACTGTTGTTAACTTTTGCCAACAGATAAGAATAATCTCCTACCTAATTATAATAACACCATCATACCTAAGAAAATAACAACACTTCTCTATTATAATCTAATATCTAGTCCATGTTTTTCCCAAAATGTGTGTTTTTGCTATTAGTTACTTTCTCAACCCCAAATCTGTGAAATGTGTAATTTGGTTTTATGACTATTTAGACTTCTTCAATTTAGAATAGTTGAATGATTTTTAAAAATGATGTTGAATTTTTCTTGTGTTAAATTTTATTTATTTACTTTGTAGTTTTACAAACATTTATTCTTCTTCTTTCCCTTTATTCCCATCAAAAATGCCCATCCCCTGAATCCCAGAGTGATTTGATCAGTGAGTGGAAAAGTATTTGCAAAGTCCCCTTCCAGGAATGGTGAGAATGGGAAGAAATTCAGCTTCCCCAAGTTGAATTCTTGATATTCTCACAAGCAGTGTGGACAACCAAAGCTATAGACTGAGCCCCCAGTCTTGGGGTTTGTTCATATGAAACTTAACCCCACAAAGGAAAGGTCAAGCCTACTTAAAATTAGGCCTAAGTGTCACCCCCAAGAGAGCCTCATTTGTTGCTCAGATGTGGCCTCTCTCTCCAGCCAACACAACAAGCAAACTCACCACCCTCCCCCATCTACGTGGGACATGACTCCCAGGGGTGTGGACCTTCCTGGCAACGTGGGACAGAAATCCTAGAATGCGCTGAGACTCAGCATCAGGGGATTGAGAAAAACCCTAGAATGAGCTGAGACTCAGCATCAAGGGATTGAGAAAAACCCTAGAATGAGCTGAGACTCAGCATCAAGGGATTGAGAAAACCTTCTCGACCAAAAGGGGGAAGAGTGAAATGAGATAAAGTGTCAATGGCTGAGAGACTCCAAACAGAGTTGAGAGGTTATCCTGGAGGTTATTCTTACACATTAAGTAGATATCACCTTGTTATTCAAGATGTAGTGGAAGGGTTGGAGGGAACTACCTGAAAATGTAGAGCTATGTTCCAGTAGTCATGTTTCTTAATGGTGACTGAATAATGATACAGCTCTCACAGTGTGACTGTGTGATTGTGAAAATCTTGTGTCTGATGATCCTTTTATCTACCTTGTCAATAGACAAGTAGAACATATGGAATAAAAATAAATAATGGGAACAAATGTTAAAATAAATTTAGTTTGAAATGCTAGTGATCAATGAAAGGAAGGGGTAAGGGGTATGGTATGTATAAATTTTTTTTCTGTTATCATTTTATTTCTTTTTCTGAATAGATGCAAATGTTTTAAGAAATGATTATGATGAATATGCAACTAAGTGATGATATTGTGAATTACTGATTATATATGTAGAACGGAATGATCAAAATGGAATGTTTGCATTTTCTTTGTGTTTTTTGGTATTTAAAAAAATAAAAGAAAAAGATTTTAAAAAAAGATAAAAAAATGCCCATCCCTGCCAGCCTCCCATCTCTACAAATTTGTTATCTCTAATCATGTGAGTGATATCAGACACTTTTTGTTCCTATGTTTCTTGCTTATTTCCCTGAGCATAGAAATAATGTTGTCAGGGTTCTTCCATGTTGCAGCACATCTCAGTTTCATTTCCTTCTCATGACTGAATAATACCCATTGTGGATATGTTCTTCATTTTCTTTATCCACATTCATTTGTTGTTGGATGCTTGGATTTTTTCTAATTTTTGGCTATTGTGAATTCTGCTATAAACATTATTGTACAAGTATCTGTGACCCTTTCACTCTCTTTGGGTATATACCTAGAAATGGGATTGCCAGGTCAAATGGTAATTGTATATTTAACATTTGAGGAACTGCCATATTGCTTCCAAGGGGATGCACCATTTTACTTTCCCACCAACAGTACATTGCAGTTAAAATTTCTCTGCATCCTCTCCACTTGTTATTTTCTGTGTTTTTTTTTAAATCATAGGCATCCTAATTGATGAGATATGCTATCTCATTGTGATTTGAAAATGTGTCTCCTCAATGGCTAATGATATTGAGCATCTGTTGTTGTGTTTATTGGCCATTTAGGTATCTTCTTTGGAGAAATATCTGTTCAAGATCTTTGTCCATTTTTAAATTGGGTTATTTGTCTTTTTGTTGCTGCATTGTTAGAGTTCTTTATATATTTCAGATATTAAACCGTTATTCAGTTATGGTTTCACACTATTTTCTCTCATTCTGTAGGCTGTGTTTTCAGCTTCTTGATAATTTCTTTTGATGCACAGAAGCTTCTAATTTTCATGAAATCAAATTGACCTATTTCTTTTCTTTTGCCTTTGGTGTTCCATTTAAGAATCCATTGTTGAATTCCAGGTCTTGAAGATATGCCCCATGTTGCATTCTAAGGGGTTTATAGGTCCTTGATCCATTTTGCATTGGTTTTTGTATATGGTGTGAGATAGGGATCTAATGGCATTCTTTTGCCTTTGGATATACAGCTTTCCCAATACCATTTGTTGAAGAGACTTTTTTTTTCCTACTGCTTGTACTTAGCACCCTTGTCAAAATTATCAATTTCTGGACTCTCATTTCTGTTCCAGTGATCTATTTGTATTTTTGATAGTACCACACTGTAACTTGGGGCTACTTTGCTCTTGCTTTTCTAGTTCCTCAAGATGTGAGGTTAGGTTATTGATTTTGAGATCTTTCTTCTTTTTAAATATAGGCATTTGTAGCTATAGTTTTCCCTCTGAGTACGGCCTTTGTTGCATTCCATAAGTTTTGGTATGTTGTGTTGTTGTTTTCGTTTGTCTCGAAGTATTTTCTAATTTCCTTTGTAATTTCTTCTTTGACCCATTGGTTGTTGAAGACGATACTATTTAATTTCCACATATTTGTAAATTTTCTAGTTTTCCTTCTGTTATCTAGCTTCATTCCATCTTGGTAAGATAGGTTAATTTCTATAATTTCAATATTTAAAAATTTATTTAGACTTATGCCCTAGATATGGTATGCTCTAGAAAATGATCTGTGTACTCTTGAAAGGAATGTGTATTCTGCTGTTGAGTGAAGTGTTCTATATACATTAGTTATATCTGGTTGGTTTATTGTGTTGTTCAGGTACCTTGTTTCCATACTGATTTTCTGTTTAGATGCTCTCTCTGAAATTAAAGGGTGTATTGAAACCTTCAACTATTATTGTAGAACAATCTATTTCTCCCTTCAATTCTGTCAGAGATTCATATATTTTGAAGCTCTACTGTTAGGTGCATATATGTAATTATAATTGGTAAATCTTTGCTGAACTGACCTTTTCATTGATACACACACAGCTGCACACACACACATACACACATAACATACTTTTTTTGTCTCTCGTAATGGTTCTTTACTTAAAGTCTGTTTTGTCAGATATTAATATAGACTGCTCTTCTGATTACTACTTTCACAAAACATTTTTTTCCATTCTTTCACTTTCATCCTATTTCTATCTGTGGGTCTAAGATGGGTCTCTTGTAAACTGCGTATAGTTGGGTAATATTTCTTTATCCATTCTTTCTAATCTCTGCAATTTGATTGGAAAGTTTAATCCATTTAAATTTAAGGTAATTACTGAGGAGGTAAGATTTACTTTGTCGTTTTTACTAATTGCTTTTTGTAAACCTTATGCTTTTTGTCCCTCCTTTCCTCCATTATTGCCTTCTTTTTTGTTTAGCTAATCTTCTATAGTGAGTCATCTTGAATGATTTATCTTTTCCTTTTGTGTAGATTCTTTAGATATTTTCTTTATTGTTACCATGGTGATTACATTTGGTGCATTGAATCTGTTACAATTTAATCTATTTATAATCAATAGCCTACACGTATGCAGTTTGTATCCTTTCATACCTCCCTTTTTGTTTTGTTCTCATCAGAGATTACATCTTTAGGTTTTGTGTGGCCAGTAAGAAAGGTTTACACTTGATTTTTTGTATTTCAGGTTTAAGTTTTTTAGAAAAGACAGCATTACAAATGAAAAATGAAATAATACTGGCTTTTATATATACCCATTGTTCAGTCAGCCAAAGCTGCCAGAATGCAACACACCAGAGATGAATTGGCTTTTAATAAAAGGGGATTAATTTAGTTAAAATTTATAATTCTTCAGAGGAACAGCAGCTAACTTTCATCTGAGTTTCTCTGCCATTATTTCTTCTTCTTCTTTTTTTTTTTTCGGGCTCTTTATCTCTCTGTTCTCTTTCTGGAATTCCTCTGATGCACATATTGTTACACTTGATGGTATCCTGCAGGTTCCTCTCACTCAACACGGTGACGGTGCCTTCTCTCCAGGCCTCTGGGTTCCCACAGCTTTCCCTGGGGTAACTCCTTTCTGCTTCTCCAGATGTCTGGGTTGAGCTGTGAGTGCTGAGATGAGGTATGCTGAGCTGCTTGGGCTGTGCTGTGTTGAGCTCTCTTCTGACCTCTCTCTTTTAAGCCTCCAGCCAATTAAATTAAACATCATTGACTGTAGAAGGCACTTCCCTTAAGTGACTGCAGATATAATTAGCCATAGATGAGTTTCACCTGCTAATGATTCAAATCCGCACAGCAGAACTAGACACCACCTGGCCAAGTTGACTCCTGATCCTAATTATGCATCCATGTTGTTGCCTCCAGTGAGATCTTTCCTTCTTCATTCAGTGTCATTTCCTTTTCATGTGGCACTCTTTTTAGCATTTACTGAAGGTCAGTCTAGGGTTTTGGTTTGTCCATAACTGTCTTATTTTCTCCCTTATTTTTGAAGGATGACTTGGCCTGGTATATTTTTCTCAGGTAATATTTTTCTTTTAGATCTTTAAATATGCCCTCCCACTGACTTCTGGCTTCCATGGTTTCAGTTGAGAAATTGGGTGTAAATATTATTAAGGATCCCATTTATTTGACATGTTGCTTCTTTTATGCTGTTTTTAAGATTCTGTGTCCTTGGCATTGGACACTTTGATCATAGTATGTCTTAGTGTAGATTCGTTTGGGTTTATCCTGCTTGGCATTCATTGAGCGTCTTAGATTTGTATATTCTCATATCTTTCATAAGATTTGGAAAGATTTTTATACCATTATTTCTTCTTTTTTTTCCCTTGCTCTTTATCTCTCTGTTCTCTTTCTGGAATTCCTCTGATGCACATATTGTTACACTTGATGGTATCCTACAGGGTCCTCTCACTCAACTCATTTTTTTTCGTTCTTTTTTTTTCTGCTTCTCAATCTGGACAGTTTTGATTGTTTTATTTTTGAGTTCACTGATCCTTTCTTCTGCCTCCTTCAATCTGCTCTTGAACCCCACTTTTGAATTATTTGCTTCAGTTATTGTACTTTTCAGTTCCAGAAATTCTATTTGGTTCTTATTTATAATTTTTATTCCATTATTGAAGTTATTATGTTGTTCATATATTGTTTTCCTGATTTCCTTTAGTTTTTTATTCATGTTTTCCTTAGTTCACTAATACTATATATGAGAGTTGTTCTAAGGTCTCTGATTAGTAATTCCAGAGACTGTTTCCTCTGGAATATTTTCTGTCAAATTCTTATTTCCCTGTTATTGGGCCATATTTTCCTGCCTCCTTGTATGTTTTGTAATTTTTTGAGTATTATATTGTAGTCACTCTGGAAGGCTAATTTTCTCACTCTTCAGTGCACCAGACTAAGAACAGGAAAAGGAAAAGAAAAACAGCAGTAAAAGGGCAGGAGAAAAAGAGAAGGTGGGGGAAGAAAAGAATTACTAACCAACAAAGCACCTTTAAAAAAGGGGGAAAAAACAAGGAAGAAAATAACGAAGTATACTCTGTCTCCGAGTCTCTTGCTGTGTGCTGGTGGGAAGCCAGAGCTGCTGCTGTTGAGGCTGAAACATACGCCAGCATTCTTGTTTGTCCCTGAGGGATCTGCCAGATCCGAAAGTATAAAAGGGAAAGAAAAAAACAACCCATCAAAAAACAAAAGAAAGAGTGGTGCACTGATTCTTTATATTTCTGTGGATGGCTGGTATAGGCCAGAAGACGATGCTTCTGGGAAAAACTGAGGCTAGTGTTTGTGCTGTGCTCTAAGAAATTCACCAGACTAAGCAACACAAGAATGAGAAAACCCAACCAATGAGAAAGTTCACCAGAGTTTAAAGCCTGGTAGATGATGGTATAAGGCTAGAAGCTGCTGCTACAGAAACAAAAGCCAGTGTCTATGCTGTGCCCTCCGGAGCTGCTAGACCAGGAAATGCCCACACACAGAAGGGAAAACAAAACAAAAGACAACTCGCCAAAGAAGGTGCATGTGCTCTTTGTATCTGGGTCAATGCTGGTTAGAGGTTGGAATAGCTTCTGCCCAGAGGGTAGAGATTGAGGCCAGCTTCTCAATCAGGGAGTGCTTGGGCCCACTGTGGCCTTCAATGCCTACTTTTAGAGGAAGAGGTTTTCTCTGCCAGTCCTGGCCCCAGCTGGCTGCATTGCTGCAGCCACAGCTGCAGATGTTTCTGTAGCCACTTCTGTGGGGGTAAGCAATTGAACTGGTCACTGGTATGTGCTTTCACTTAAATAAACTGAACTCTTAGCAGCCTCCCACTTCCTTGGGCACTCCTGTAGTTCTCAATGGTCATTCTGATTCCAGGGTTTCCACCTCATTAATTCTATTCTAGTCTTTTTTCCCCAGGTCTTTCATTTTTCTAGTGGAGGGAACCATTTGTAAAACTTCTTGTTCTGCCTTTCTGGGCCTGTGCTCTGATACTGACTTTTTGAAGAGTCCAGGATAGCTGTCTTATATAATGTCCCACCTAATGGATTTATTAGATAATTCCATTGTTTTATTCTTAAGCTGTTCTCTCCTTTATATTTTCTATAAAGTGAAAGTTAGGTCTAATCTCTCTTGATTAAATAAAGCTTCAATATTTTTGACAAGATTATTTCATATGTGATGATATATTTCATATGCATTAATGAGAAGCACATCATGTCAGGGCATTCCCGCTATTCGAATTGATACGTTAAATCACTTGTATATAGTGGTGACTGCAGATCTCTCCTTTGTAAAGGTACATTTATTCCTTTGCAATTAGCAAGTAATTTGTGGAGTGTTAATTCAACGTGATATGAATGTCCTGTTCTCCAGTAACCTTTGAGTGAATGGTTTTAATGTCTTTTGATGAACCTTGCCTGAAACAGTTATTTCACCAGGATTTGGAAATGGTGAATCTATCATTATTTCTGCATTTTATAACTGGCATTCTTCTGCACAGAAGAATTTTTCATCATAAATTGAAAATGAACTACAGTTCTTCCTAAAAAGACATGGGAAATATGTAATAGTTTCTTTTAAAATATTCATTTTCAGAGTAAGGAGTTAGTGAAATACTTATCTCCAGTGGTGGTGTCAAATGATTTTTTAAAAATCTCTTTTGTAGTTTTTTATTATTGATTTTATGTATTCATGGATATTATGATTTTATGTTTTACAATTAAATATAGCATTTTTTCTTTTTGATGCTAAAATTGTTCCAAATTTGGTCAGTTTGACTTCTGCATCCTCTTGACCTGCACCTTTTGCCTCTGAATATTTTCTTGCTTTCTGGAACTAGTAGATGTCTCAAAGCTCATCTTATGTTTTTCCTGGCCCAGTACTGGAAGCAGCCAACTCTCCAAAGGAACCTTAATTCCTTTTAATGGGGAATTATATTTAGAAACTAAGATCTGGGTATTAGATGTGCCCATTACTATAGGGTTGTGTGGCTTTTTCAGTGTGCAGACCTGGGAAATATATTTTTATAAAATACGAGTTCATATAGACATTTTCAATTCAAACTTGTCATGACTCTTTTCTTAATGTCATGATTTTATGTTTGAACCTCTTTATCAATGAAAATCTTGGTTTCTAATTGCAACAAGGTATTTACTTTTTTGGTTTATCTTATAGTCCACATGAAATAGTTTCAAAATTACAATATTCAACATATGACTAACAGTGAAATTGCTGAATGACATTTAAGAAATCTTTTCAGTTTTTTTATTTATTTCTTTATTTTTGTATGCTGTATGGCAGGGGTCACATTTCATTCTTTTTCCATGTGAGTATCTTGTTATTGCAGCACCATTTGTTGAACTTTTTTTTTTCTCCTTTGTTTGTTTTGCTTGCTTGTTTGTTTTTGGAAAGTGCATGGGCCAGGAGTCAAACCCAGGTCTCCCACATGACAGGCAAGAATTCTACCACTGAACTGCCCTTGCACCCCCCATCTTTTCAGTTATTTTTGCTCTTAAAATCAGTGTATATTCAGGTGTATGGTGAGTTCACTGGGTCTAAAAGCCATTTGAGCTTGTTCTTTTTCCTATGGTAATTTTACCAATTTGATACATGGCTTAGATTAATTTATTTTAGTTAATCTTCCAATATGGAATTTGCTATTGTCTTCTTGATTTATTAATTATTATATTTCTTATTTCTTTAAGTTCTTTTCTTTATATCTGTATGTTCTTCCTTTGTAGTTTCTTTTCCCTACACCTATTTTCAACCTTGTGTCTTAATTTTTTAAGTGTGCTAAACTTATTTATTTTATATTCTATAGCTGATGATTCTATGTCTGTAATCTTTGTTAGTCTGATTCTGCATTTTACTTCTGTTTCTTCTCACTCATATTTTTGGGTTTTTGATTGTGAGCTCTGTTCATTGTAGTTTTATATTGGGAATTCTTTGGTGTCTTTGTTTGAAATACATTTATGCAGAGGAAACTTACATTTGTTTCTGCCAGATGTCTGGAGGCATTACCAACTTGGTGCCACTTTAAACTAAAATTCTAGATTGTTTTTTTTTTTGGGGGGGGAGGTGGAGGTGGATACAGATAATAAGAGTTTGGCTTTTGGAGGTCAGGACTGATGTAAGATTTTGCCCTGACCTTCTGCACCGTGTGGGCCACAAGGATTGCCACCTGTTCTCATACATGACTCATGATAACCCAGGCTCTGGGCCTCTTGGGCCTGGCAGATGCCACCAGGGCAGATGTCAGCACCACTGCTTGCCCAACTTTCTGCCTCTGTTTTATACTGTTTTTGGTCTCCAAGGACTTTATTATTTCCCAGAAGGCTAAGAAACATATTTAAATATATGTCATAGTTGAGGACATGGGAGTGAAGGGATTTTTAGGAAAATGTGTAGTGCAAGAAGAGAGGAGGGCCGAGTACTTTAGGGAATGCCAACGTTAAGAGGTAGGCAGAAAAAGAGCAGTCAGCAACAAATGAGGACTATTAATGCATGAAGAAGGAACAAGTAAATAGCTTTGTGAATGTTTCAAAAAGAAACAATGCTCAATTTATCAGAGGTTGAAGAGAAGCCAAGTAAAAGGGGACTGCATGTCTATTTCAGTTTGGCAAGTGGGACATCATCATTGACTTTGGTTGTTTTGGGGGAGAATAAGCCAAGGTTGTAGAATAAATCTGAAGTGGGAAAATACTGGCTAATATGCTGCTTTAATTGTGTTAAGCCATAATGCCTGATGTGTCTGTCTCCTTGTCGAGGAATCTCAGAGAGCCTTGTTGTGGTGCAGCCCTGGGAGCCTTCCTGCTTCTCAATTCCTTGTGGCAGACTCACCATTCCTATGCCACTTTTCAGGGGTTTCCTCCCTCCAGGCTGTCATGGGAGTGGGGTGCAGCCTGACAAGCAGCCCCCTTTCTTTCTAGTACACAGGCTTCTGCAGATTTAGGGTATGGGAGCTAACCCCTCTTGGGATGTTAAAACAGAAAACAAGCCTGAGAACATTTAAAACTTGTAAAGCCTTGTGGGTCTTGTGCCTTGTCTGCAGTTCCTGATTTCCTTCTGAAACAGTAAAAAGATATAAGTATCTTTTATTCCATTGCTTTTATTCTCCTGATGGAGGGGTTCGCTCTTCCTCTATGATACCTTTTTTCCCATTCTAAAATTGGAATTGAGTGTGAAGCAGCAGCACAGACAGATTAAAAGAGGTCTCTGCCTCATATATAAGAGATGTACAGCTAACTGGGCTGCTGTCACCAAGGGTCTCAGGACTGGGTAACATTCTTCCCTGCCCAGAAATGACTCCCTGTGAGCACACCCTCCCGCCGAAGACGGAAGCTGCTTTAGAGAAGAAATTCTGCTGCTGCCTTTGGTAAATGTCTTCCTCAGTGATTGCTTCTGAGCATGCCCTTTGTAGCTGCTTACTAAAAATTCATGTGCAGGTTCAGGTGAAGAAAATAAATTTTATAGGACCTCTCTGTAGCGAATGACATTAGGCTGGTGTTAATGTGACTGCCCACACATCCAGACAAGTGCTGGATCCAAGATTTTGTATAAGGTACCAGAGGGAAGCCATGCACCTTACATTATTACCTCAAAAAGCGATAACTGCAAAGTTATCAAAAATAGAGGTTGCTTACTGTGGGATTCATTTGACGCAGTTAATCAAATGATGATATCCACAACTCTGTGGAAAGGTGAAAAGGTGTTAAGTCCTCCCCTGGTGGGGACTGAGAAAGCAGTGGTGCTTGGCTTGTCGTCAGAACACAAGTGCTACTCACTGTAATTAAGAGGACATTAGGAACTCCATGGCAACGGTGTTGCATTTGTTTTTTCTTTCATTCCTTTTAATAGCCTACTGGAGATGTCAAAATAAAATTTCCTTCCTGTTTATTTTTATCTCTTCTCAGGGAACTGTTGATTTTTCTTTCTTTTACCTCCTACTTCAATATCCGTGAGGCATAGGGCTGCTGTTGTAAGCTCCTCAAGTGGCATCCAGGCTCCAGGAAGATTTGCTACGTGAGCTCTCAGTGGACAGGACCTTAGGGGATATGGGAGGTACCCAGACAAGGGTTATGCCAGCTCTAGCTGAGTTACCCCTGCCCCTTCTGGGGCAGTTCAAGACCCTCCATTAGAGATATTTTACAGGAAGGCTATGCACAGCTTTGGGGAAGCTTCAAATATCTGCCAGAAGCAGCTGAAAGTAATCAGAAGAATAGAACCTAGTGGGAAAATGGATAGTAATTGTAGCTTCTCTGAAAGCCAACAGGAGGCTGAATTCTGTGAATATGCAGACGTTTTCAGGAGAGGATGCTGAATTCCTTTCCATGTCTATTGAGTTCAAACTAGATTTAAATTAAAACAAGGAGATGTCATTATAGATAGCCCTCAAGTAGCAAACTACAGACTGAACATCTTCAAGAAGATGCTGAGCGGTCCTTCTCCAGAGGAGAGCACACATCTTCCCCCAAGAGGAGCACACCTCTTCTATCCAAGTCAGAGTTCCACGAGGAGTGCTCCTGTCTCCTTGAGTTGTTACAGTTTTAACCTTCTGTGACTGTGGGCTCACTTGTAGAGTTAGCCACCACCAACACACTGCATATCAAGTAGTGCCCACTGAGGATGGGCATAAAGTGGAATATTAGTTAAAACTGTATGTAAATATATTACAAAGCAAATAAGAAAATATGAGTAAATGCTTTAGAGCTAGTTTCTATACCTAATTGAGGGCTTATGGCTGACTCTTCCTTCCACTTCTCATTCCATGTTCTTCCTGCCTTAGGATAGTACCTTACCTTCTTTGGGCTTCTTTACCCAGCAGTGTGTGATCCAAATCTCCATTCCTGAGGGCTCTGAGCCCTTGGTAATCTTGTATATATTGGGTTGCTGTGATCATCCCCATTACTACCCAGTAGACATGGCACCAGTAGGAGGTACCCTATAAGATCCTCCATGGTCCGTCACTCCTCTCTGCCTTCACTGTGTTGGAGTAACTCTACTTCCCCTTCATGGTAAGAGTTTATCTCCCCAGCTGACATCTTAGTCCCCTTTATTTGTTCATCTAATGCCATGAGGAAACTGAAATGGCTGGGTGATAGTAGCCTTTGGTTGGATGGAATCATTGTTGTATCCCCTGGTAGAAGCATTTCTTAGCTGCTGGTAAGGCCTCTGAATAAGCAGATCATAGAGTTTAAGATATTTTAGGAGTAGATTAATAGTTATAACAGTGAGCACTGCCACTCCCACTTCTGCTGCTTGATACTGACCCTGTGTATTTAGGTCATGGGTAAGTACCGTATGTCGTTTGTGGGATAAGACCTCAATGTCACAGGCAGTGACAGCATGCTAACTTCATAAGACAGTATCTGTCATCTGGTGCCATACTGGAAACTTTGATTATTCTGTAAGGTTGGCTACTTCATGGTGGTGGGATAAGGCTGATTATTCTGTAAGGTTGGCTGCTTCACTATGATGGGATAAGGCCATCAAATCCCATGGACATAGCCCATTGTATTGCTTCGTTTGCTATGAAGTGAGGTTGTTAGAAGTGATGTTACATCTGATAGGAAGACAGCAAATAAGTAAGGCAAGTAAGGCAGTCCAAGGATGGTAGTGTTAGCAGAAGTGTGGTGAGTAGAGAAGGCAAATCCACCTCCAGAAAACAAACAGCTCTTTGGTCCCTCTAAAATGGAGGGGTCCAGGATAATCGATCTGCCACCAGTGTAGAGAAGAAGGTCACGGGGGTTGGCAAGCTGGGTCCCAGGTGAATCCTGCTGAGGAGCAGTCTGCATGGTTGATCCCTTGCAAAGCCTCTGTTCCTGCCATTATGGCCTCTTTGGTTACAGCTCATTGAAAAGCATTGGCATGGCTGTGCAAAGAGGTGAGCTGATAGCCATAGGACATGCCAGCTTGTTATTGAGAGCAGCAGGGCTATTCCGTTATGTGTTTACATGGGTCACATGTATTCTCACTGTGCTCCCTGTGAGATGTTGACTTACACAGCTTTTCCCCAGCTCTCCTTATCAACACAATCCAATTTGATTTCGTCTACAATCCTGTCATACAAGACTATTGGACACCCCCATGAATCAGTTTTATATTATTTCCTTCCAGGCATACTGGCCAATGGAATGTACCCCTTGAAATTACACCCAGGGTGAGACTTTTCTTTTTTGCTCTGTCCTTTTGGGCCATCTAATATGTTGTGTTGCAGCTATCCAATTCCAGGTGATTCCAGCATATCATGGAGAGCCATCAGTGATCAGAGGTCATTTTTTTCCTCTCCTTTATAAGTCCTTATGTATGTGTATTTATGTTTTTATGTAAGTATACATGATACATTTTTATATCTTAGAATCAGGTGCATATATTCAGGTGTATGTATCCATTCATGATGAAGTATTGTTGGGTATGCCTGATTTTATGGCTAGGTAGGTCAGATAACTCTCAGCGAGTAATGGACAACTCAAGACATCATGTCCTCTGGTGTACTGGGGTCAGGTATAGCTTACTTGGCATTGGCAAGTAAGTCACAGTGGCATGCCCAACTGTGTGTAAATTGCCTCCAAATTCCCAAGAGGCTCACCAATAATTGTGCCCCCCTTTTTAAAGGTAAGTAGTACAAGTTGGACCAACTCATATTTTACTTAGACCTTGGCCTCCCAGAAACTTCTCTGAGGCATATCCCATATGATCTTTTACTTATGGTATGCTTATATCTTACTAAGGCATCTAGTATAGTTGGGACTTCTAATTTTATGGGTCTTATTAGCATGATGCTTTTAATATACTGAACCAGCTTGAAGTTCTCTGTGAGGGTGACAGACATGGTCCCTGCAGGTGAATTAGGGGCACAGTACTGAAGAGGTAATTCTGCCCTAAGGCAACAGAGTAGGGGTTTACTTACGTCCTGGCCAGGTTAAAGTGTACTACCTTTGATATTCTTTGCTTATTGGGAAAGAAGAAGTCAGGGTAAGAGCTTAAATGAGGGGCCAGGGCTGTGTGAATTTGTTCCAATAGATTGTATCTGGAATGGCAGCTGTAATGCGAGTCCACACCTGATTAAGTGTACAGTTATCCATAGTCATTCTCCAAGGCCCATCTGTCTCCTGCACTTGGCATATTAAATGGGGATGTGAGTAGAGTTACTGTACTTATATCTTTTGGGTCTTTCGATGTTCGTCTTTATCTCTTTAATTTCTCCAGGGATGCCTTATTACTTTGATGGAAGGGGTGGTTCTTATAGCCTTTAGTTCACAGATCTGGGAGCTAGGATAGGGATTTTTCCAGTTTATTCTTACAGTTCTTTCCACTTAAGAACTCAGAAAATAGCCGCAGATATATTTAGGATCCCACTGGTCCTACTGTAAACAAACTTCAGTCACAAGTACATTTGCCTCTTGTTCCAGTTTGTTCCCACCCTGCCTGGTGGACCAGAATGGCGTGCAGGCCTCGATGAAGTGGTATTAGCTTAGAGAGGATGTCTAATTACTTCCCAGGTTCAGGATATTTTGCTTTGTGTGGGAAAACAGTTATCCTGGTAAATGAACTGAGTTCCTTTAAGGAAGGCAAGGAAAAAAAGAAAAGTCACATTATGTACTTGAGATGTTATGGTGTTTTTCTCATGGTTACTTGGCCTTCCCTTCATTCAAGGAGCCCTGGTTCTGTGAATTGATTCAGGTCTTGGAATTAGGCCAAGAACTGTCATGATCGTGTCCCTGATTCACCTGCAGGGTTCATGGCTTTCTCACCCTCACGGGAGACCTCAAGCCAGTTCAGCATGTTCATGGCATTGTACTATTAGGGCCTATAAAAATAGGAGTCCCAGTTATATCAGATGCCTTCATGAGATCAAACATACCATAAGTAAAAGAAAGGAGGGTATGCCCCTCAGAGAAGTTTCTGGAAGGGCAAAGATCCAAGTAAAGTAGAAGTTGGTCCCCCTTGTGCTACTTACTCCTGAGAAAGGGGAACAAATATTGGCAAATGCTTTATTCAGCAAGATTCTATTTTTTTCCAACTCTGCATATAATAATAAGTCGTGGTAGTAATGATAGCTAACGTTTATTGAGCACTTAATCTGTGCCAAGCATTGCCTTGAGAGGCTTACATATATTACTTGATGTAATTCTGTAACAATTTAAGAGCAGTTGGTGGTTTTATCCGTCTTTTACAAACAAGGAAATGGAGATACGGAGAGGTTCAGTAACTTGACCAAGGGGACTTGAAGCGTTGTCTTCTTAAGATCTAGGGATCTCATGACCAATTATCTTTCACCAAAGATGGCTGCAGATCAGTTTTCTGGCTACCCTGCTGGCCGCATAGCTCACTTACTTCGCGTACTGGTGATCGGGTCCGCTTTGCCTTGGGGGATAAGTGCCACTGTTTAGTCTTTATCACTTAAGGATCCTATATTGAAATGAAAGCTCTCATTATCCCCTGGCAGCATTCCCAGCCCACAAAGAACAGCTTTGCCAGCACATTTCAGAGCTGTCCCCTCGGAAAGCCTCAAAAGTCTTGGAGGAAGTGTCTTCTGGGCCCTCTTGCAGACATAGTTACGGGGTGAGTTAGAGAATCACACGTGATAAATCCATTCTGACACTTTTTTTTTTGTATACTGTGGGGGGGGGTGTCACATTTCAGTCCTTTTCCATGTGTGTAGCCTGTTATTGCAGCCCCATCTGTTGAATGTTTTTGTTTTTGGAGTGCACGGGCCGGGAATCGAACCCAGGTCTCCCACATGGCAAGCAAGAATTCTACAACTGAACTACCCCTGCACCCCCCTGTTCTGACGTTCTTTATCTCCTGTTAACCATTCTGTGACTTCCTTTATGTTTTCCTGAATAATTTCTGGCATTTCAGCACCATGAAATATGGCTCGCTGTGGTGCTGGGTTTCAGTCAACTAAACTTTCAAATGATTAGCACCGTTCCCAGCTGCTGCAGCTAGCTGTGGAATCCTGAATGGCTGGTAATATCAGTAATTCTACCCCATCTAATATATATATATTTTTCTCTATCAGAAATCGTCACAATTCATATAATACATATTAGTCAAATTTTTGCCAGTATAAGGTAGTAAAATCTTATATTTCTTTTGGCATGAAAGCCTTATAATAACCCCCATGGGGCATGCTGGGGTCCATCTCTAGCTGGTGAGAACTGCTCGGCAGGACAGATGAGGAAAATTGGCTTGTCCTGCACGTAATTCCCTCCAGTGACTTCAACTAAGAGGCTCTCTAGCAAAAATCAGATCAGCCTTCTCAGGTAAAGAAGGATTGCTTTTCCTGGCAAGGAATGCCCATCAAGGCTTGGGGTTCAGAGTACTCTGAATCATTATAAATCACCATTTTAGTTCTTAAAGGTTCTACTCTATAGATTGGTGCCTTAACTTTTATATTAGATACCTTGTGTTTTAGTTTGCTAGAGCTGCTGAAGTACAGATAACCATGAAATGGGCTGGCTTTTAACAGGGGGAGTTTATTAGCTTACAAGCTTACAGTTCTAAGGCTGTGAAAATGTTCAAATTAAGGCATCATCATGTGAGGCTTTCTCCCTGAAGAGCAGCTGCTGACAATCCTGCCTTCTCTGTCACATAGCAAGGTACCTGGTAGCATCTGCTGATCTTCCCATTCTCTGGATCTCCTCGCTTTCAGCTTCTGGCTTCTGTGGTTTTCTTTTCTCAGCTTCTATGGATTTTTCTCTGTGCTTCTGTGACTTTTTTCTCTGAGTTACATTTTCTTATAAAGGACTCCAGTAAGAGCATTAAGACCTACCCTGAATGAGGTGGTCACATCTTAACTTGAGATTCTACTCCTCAAGAGATCCTACTTATAATGGGACCACACACACAAGAATGGATTGACTTTAAGGGACCCTAAAGCCTCCAAACCATCACACCTTGCAAGGGTGCGAATTCAGCTGAAATTATAATTTAAAAACTTGAGGATCAACTTTTTGTTTGTTTTTTTTTGGCTGTCTTGTAAGCAATAAAAGATTCTATCTTATTTTAGCAGAATCATTGAATGTCCCTCGTTTTCAGCCCATGCCTTTGGCTGAAAATCAAAAGTGCTGAGCCTGTCATTCTCATCTTATTTTCTATCTTTAAAGTTCTACAAGGCAATTAGAAGCAATCAGCCTCTTAAAGGACATCATTCCCTTAATCATTGTGGGCTAGATTCCTTTGTGAGATTAGTTTGAGTCATTTATTAGCTTGTGCTCTGGGGATCAATATCTGTGGAAGAAAGAAAGGGAAGGAAACAACCTACAACGTCCAGTTGGGTTCCTAGACCAAATAAGTCCTGAAACCCAGAGGTCCCAGCCTCTCCAGAACATCAGCTAGTTCCATCCTCCTATCCCATATTATCGACAGCCCTTTCCAACATGAAAAAGTTAGAATGGGCATAGACCAAATACCGCTAAAGATTGGGAGAAGGATCAAAGGAGATCAGAGAAGGTAGGATTTAACAAATGAGTATGACTGCTGAATCATTATATTGATATTTCTTTTAGTCTCCAGTGTCTTGGAGCAGCTAGAAGTAAAAATCTAAAATTGTAGTCTTGTAACCCATACCAAACTCTGAAATCTGTTCTACCACTAATTGTTGCAGTATCCTTTGAAATTTATTGCTTTTTTGTATATATATATTTTTCACACATACAAAAATGCATAGGACTGTATGACACAGTGAACCCTATTGTATATGATGGACTGTAGTTAATAGAACAATTATAAAACTTTTTTCATGAATTGTAACAAATGTAGCACACTAATGCAGAGTTTTAATAATAGGATGCTATATGGGAACTCTATTTCTGTAAACATATGACTTCCTGATAAAAAAAAATTGGCAAAAAATAAAAGAAGGAAGGAAACAGAAATGGGCAGAGGGAGAAGTGAGATGCTCTGCAGTCTTTATAGAAGTTTCAGTCGATCCTGTAAGGAGTCCTGAAAATAGGATGATCCTCCATGTCCCCTGCTGCCAGTCGACTGTCGGTCAGGGGTGAGGCAATTCCCCACCTCCCCTGAGGAGAATAATAGCTGAGGGGTTCTGCTGGTCACACTCATCAGCTAGAGGAATAAACCTTCATTGCTGAAGGGAGATCTTGGCGTAGTGTCTACCACAACGCTATTCTGGGGGAGCAGCCACTGGTCAGCCTAACCCTTACCTTTAATAGATGCTTCTTTCCAGGTGACCGCTGATGATAAAGTCAACTTTCAACGTGAGGTGCCTGGGGCTTCCAGAGTCTGGTTCCCTATTACTAGCTGGATTTTCATTGCCTTAAGCTCCAAAGAATCCAGACAGCCAGATCCAGGTCCCCTAAGTTTCACTGCGGGTCTGATGCCTATGACAGCTCTGGTATCAATTTCCAAACTATCAGTCACTCCCTTGGAAATAGCAGAAACCAACTCTGGATGATTTATGCAGAAAACCAAATGCGTTAGGGGGAAATCAGTAATTCATAGAATCACAGAGAGGCCTAGAGATCTGCATTCAAGACTGTGCAGCCAGGAATCATACCCCAAATTATACCTCAGAACCAGTTCTGTGAGGATGCCACTGCACTGACCACAGCCATGGCCGAGTCCTCTCGTGGCCCATGCCATCAGCACTGGCCACCGAGGCCACCATTGACGCTTTTGCCACCACTGCCCCTATGCTGTCTCTGTCTGATTGGCAGAATCTAAAGCGCAAGGGAGTCTGGGGAAACAAGTATCTGGTGCCTGCTAGAGTAGGAGGGCTCCACCAACTACAAAGACTCATTGTTCTAGTTTGCTACCTGCCAGAATGTGATATACCAGAAATGGAACAGCTCTTAAAAGGGAGAATTCATTAAGTTGCAAATTTTCAGTTTTAAGGACAATGAAAATGTCCCAGTTACAGCAAGGCTATAGAAATGTCCGATCTAAGGCATCCAGGGAAATGTACCTTGGTTCAAGAAGGCCGATGATGTTCAGAGTTTCTCTCTCAGCTAGAAGGGTATGTGGCGAATGTGGCCTTAGCTTTCTCTCCAGGCTTCTTGTGTCATGAAGCTCCCCCACGGGTGTATTCCTCCTTCATCGCCACAGGTCTCTGGCTGTGTGGGTGCTGGTGGTTCTTGTGACTCTGACATGGCTTTGAAGCTTTTACCAAAATGTTTCCTTTGTTAAAGGATTCCAGTAAGCTAATCAAGACCTGCCTGGAATGGGTGGAGTCACATCTCCATCTAATCAAGTAGTTAATACCCGCAATTGGACATGTAACATCTCTGTGGAAATAATCCAATTAAGTATCTAACTTATAATACTAAATAGGGATTAAAGATCAGTATTAAAATATGGCTTTTCTAGGGTATAAAATTCTTTCAAACCAGCACACTCATAATTCCTTGAATACACAGGGGGAGTTCAGATGTTGAGCAGCCAAAAGTAATTGCAAGTGTTTACTGTATTGTTAAAAAAAGTAACTTGACCACTCACTCGTCACCCAGTCACCATCCTTCCTCTTTTTTCCTGAAACAGCAGGACTAAATTATTGCTTACCTTTTCACTCTAGTAATTTATAATTTAACTTTGTCACACTCTACCCCCACTAAACATATGCACACTTCTCATCCTCCCAGCCTTCCAATATAATTATTTTCATATTTAGTAGATCAGAATTTAATTCTTACATTATATGACAGTCTGGGTTATTTATTTACCATGATGACTTTTCCTTTACTGCACATGTTTTTTAGTGTCCCTGAAGTTAATAATTGGCTTTGTGTGTGTGTGTAGTTTTCTATGTATTTATCATAAATTTATTCCACATTCTTCTCCAGCTGTGCATATCTCCTTTGAATATGTTCACAGAGATTGGACATTGAATGAATTTATCTTCTTCAAGTCTTTTTTGGAACCTTCTGCCTTGTCTTCATCTGGATTTATCTCCAAGGCCTGCTGAAAAATCGCTCCCAGGGAAACCCCTTTCTCCATTTTCCTGGGAATTCCCTTTGCCTCTGTCCTGTTTTGAAACCCATTTCCTGGATCCCATATATTCTTTGATTTACTCCCCTCTTTTGGCAGAGCATATATTCCAGTAGCTTCTTGAAAAAGTGTGCTAGTTTGAAAGGACTGTATATGAAAGGTTTTAAGATATGAGGTATTTGAGAGAAAATAAAGTAGACGAAATGATTTGAAGTAAGTGTGCCTTACTGGGTGCGCTCCCGGGCAGAGCTCACTGAACCCAAGATGGAGCGAGGTGAGTCCGCGCACGGGCTTTGGCGAGTGCAGTTTTTAAGGGCAGGGGTTAGGTGATGATGTGAAAGGGGCGGCACATTAAACAAAGGATTATTCTGCTAGTGGGTTGAGCAGCGGGTGGTTAGATGTCCGTTGAACAACGAGTGAATAGATGTTTGCTGCACAAAGACCTTGATTGTAGCGGTTCCCCTCCCATTCCGGAGTGACGTCATGATTCCAGCCATAGAGCCCTCCCTTATTCCCCCGACCTAACAGCATCTTGGAAGCTTGATTAGATTATCTCCATGGAGATGTGACTCGCTCAAGAGTGGGTGTTAAACTGAATTAGGTAGAGAGGTGGGTCTTGATTAGTTTACTGGAATCGTATAAAAGAAGAAGTATTTTGGAGAATGCTGCAGAACAGCATAACCACGAAAGCAGAGTCCACGAGCCAGCGACCTTTGGAGATGAAGAAGGAAAAAGGCTCCTGGGGAGCTTCATGAAACAGGAAGCCAGGAGAGAAGGCTAGCAGATGATGCTGTGTTCGCCATGTGCCCTTCTCAGCTGGGAGAAGAACCCTGACCGTGTTCACCATGTGCCGTCTCACTTGAGAGAGAAACGCTAAACTTCATCGGCCTTCCTGAACCAAGGTATCGTTCCCTGGATGCCTTAGATTGGACATTTCTATAGACTTGTTTTAATGGGGACATTTTCTTGGCCTTAGAACTGTAAACTAGCAACTTATTAAATTACCCTTTTTAAAAGCCATTCTGTTTCTGGTATATTGCATTCCGGCAGCTAGCAAACTAGAACAAAAAGGATGCATGGCAGGTCGATTTCTGCTATCTTACATGTCAGAGATGTCTTTATTCTGCCTTTTCTGATGGTGTGTAGAGCAGCTAGGAATAGAATTCTAAGTTGGAAATAATTTTTTCTCACCAGATATTTAAGGCCATTGCTCCACTGTTTTCTAGCTTGCAGTGTTGCTGTTGCATCCAGTGCCATTTTTTTCTTGATGTTGTGTATAAAACCTGATTTTTGGTCCTCTTTTATGAGAGCTTTTAAGATCTTCTCTTTGTCCAGAATGTTCTAGAACTTCATACTGATATATCCTGATTTGGGACTATTTTCATCCATTGTAATGGATACTCAAGGGCTCTTTCTTAATGAACCCTTAATTCTGGGTAATATTCTTGAATTATTTTGCTAAAGATTTCCTCCCCTTCTTATATTTATACTTATTTATTTATTTTTCTTATCTCTGATGCCCCTCAGTCAGTTGTTGGACTTTCTAGCCTGGTCATCTAATTTTCTAAAGCTTTATTTTCATCATATATATGTATAATTATGTAATTATGTATATATAATTTCTCTGTTTTCTGAGCTTTTTTTTCAACTCTCTCTTCCAACCTGTCTATTATTATTATTTTTTTTTTTGGATAAATTTCAGCTTCCATAGCCTTATTGTTCAAGAACATTTTTTAATTCTTTTTTACAGCATTCTGTTATCATGGGTTATGGTATCTTTTATCTCCTAATTACATGTGTAAGGGATGTAAGGGCAATTTTTCATTGCCCCTTTCTTCCAGGTTCCTCTTTTCTCTGTTAGTTTCTTTGGTCTCTGACTTTCGTGTGAACAAATGGCTGGTGACCCTTGGCCATTCATTTTTGAGAGCAAGGCTCTGAAAGGTAGGACCTGAGTATCATTTTGGTATCTATTGTGTCCCTAGTTAAACTGAATGTCCCAGAAGGTTTGCTGCAGTAGTGCAGTCATGTAAGGGTTTATTTTTCTCCAGAACAACAAGAAAGGGGTGAGCAGGTCGCTGTGGACGCAGCTGCTTTTGGAAGGTACTGGTGAGCCGTACTGCTTCCGGCTTCCTGTTCCCCTTTTGGAGCTTATAGTCTCAGATGGCTTCTTTACCTTTGGCCACACATTTGCATTTCAGGCAGGTAAAAATGGGAAGAGAAAAGGGTTAAAGATGAGTTTCAAATCTTTCTTTTCCTTTAATTAGAAAAACAATAGCTTTTCCAGAAGCCTCATGGAGTATATAATTGCTTTTCATCTTACTGGCAAAATTTGGGTCATTTGGTCATTCCTAGGTGCAGAGCGTTCTTGGAAGATGAGTATTTTTACAGGGCATATTGCCACTTGAGCAAAATCAAGATGCTATTAGGAGAAAGGACAAATGGATATTGGATAGGCAAGCAGCAGTGTCTGCCACACCAAGCACAGTATCTGGCACATAAATATTTGTTGAACGGACTAATGAAGAATGAGACGGACTTATAGAGCACAGATACCCAACCATATGTCAAGAACAGAGACCTTTAAAGAGAGACGTGTGGCTAAGCGTAAAATAATACTGTGAGGAATTAAAAATCTTTGTTTTTGCTATTAGAAATGTAAATTAGGAAAAATAATTTAAAAAAAGTAAATTAGAGTGGATTCTCTTGGGAGATGCCTTAGATCAAGCAAAAGGCCAAATTTGCCATTAAATCGGAAGTTCCTAACCCTTGGGTAAGCTGGCTTTGATTGCACATGCAGTTTTGTCCCAGAATTAAAAAAGGAAGAACTGTTGGCCTTCTCCTGACGAATTCTGGCCTTCTATGGTTCTCTTGCTCTTATTTTCCCAAATTCTTGTTCCCAATTTTATGCTTTCTTGCCCTTTCTGTCCTCCCACACCCAAGTTGCACATACTCCTAACTTATCTATGATGTCACAGCCTATTGTTTTTCCATATGTTGGGGTGTGTGTGTGTGTACGCATGCACACTTGTATGGTGTGTATTATATATGCACATAAGTGAGTGTGTGTTTTTATATAGGCTGTTTAAATATCTGTATTCATAGAGAATACAAGAATTCATACCTGTATTCTTGTTCCAGTGTCTCTGTCTTAGACAGACATGTGAGAAGGTGAGAGAACTTCTCCGTGTACAGGATGTGGTGCCATGTGAACTGCATGCTGATGTGAGTTTTATTGTCATGGAGGGATGATGCTGATTGAACTGGTATTAGGAAAAGGTCATCTTATTTTCTAAGACTATTTCATGGTATTGCTCCTTGACCTGGGCTGAGCTTTCAGTTAGGTCCCAGACATTTGAAAAAGGAAAGTAAGTGCCTGCTGAACACCGGAGGACGAATGTTCATTGTCAACTTGTGGCTGGAGGTTTTTTTCCTGAGATACACATCATGTGCCTGAGAATTTTCCACCAGCAGCAAACACTTCTGTGTGCACATTCACCAGATATTGATGCCTCTGAAGTCAAGCAAGATGCACAGATTAGAGTACCTTGTTCTGCAAAAAAGTTACCATGCAGCCAAGAGGAAGTCAACAGGCCGCTAAAATAAGTAATGTGAGACCACTGCCACTCTCAACCTTTGTAGTTATGTTTGCCTTTCAAAAAATCCCATTTCTTATGGCGTTCTCTTCAAATACTCATTCTCTCTAGAGATGAATCACATTTGATTAAAGCTTAGGAGGTAGAAGGAAAGCCCTGGGTCAGAGAGTCTGGCCAGGAGGTGGAGCCTTGTGGGAAGTGCAGATGGGCATTGGTGAGTAGAGAACCATGCTCTACCCACTTACTAATGGACCAAGTAATTAATCCATGCTTTCTTTGGTTTAAGTGACACAGATGTAAAGCTGAACAATATAGGTCCAGCCTCTGTCTTTTCAGAGTGGGTGGTTAAACAAGTAGACAGTCATTATAATGCAGAGTGATGGATTCTATGATGGCAGCAGAACAAGATGCTGTGGGAGCGAGCATAGAAGGGGAAAGTTCCTAACCATGAATTGGGGACTCTGGAAAGGCTTCTTTAGAGGAAGTGACTTCCAAGAGGGAATGTGAAGGATGACTAGGGATTAAACAGAAAATATGTGGCTGAAGCCTGAGGCAGGTGGCAGTGGGGGTACTCTAGGTAGAGGATCAGCATATGCAAAGGTCCAAAGATGAGAAAGGTGGAGGGCACACTTGGGGAACTGAAAGACGTGATGTGGGGTACGTGTGCATGTTTTGGTGGAAAAGCAAGACTGGAGGAAGGTAGGCAGGAGCTGATGGAAGCTGAACCAGTCTAATTAGTGTTTTAAGAATGATGGTAGTAGATAGCGAGTAGAATGAATTTGGGACATTAGGTAGAATTGAGCAAGGTATTAATAATAGGTGATATTTGGGAACTGTATATTTTATGCATGACTTTTCTGTAAACTTTCAACTCTGATAAAAATTTTTTTTTAAATGAGTAGAATTATGAACATTATTGTGTAGGATAAGGACGAGAGGAAGTTATGCTTGGGTATCTGATGTGTGGCTTCTTTTCTATGTCACAACCTTTAAGACTTTCTACTCTGGCATTCTTGTAACTAAACAGGTCTTTCCAGTATTCGTACAACTTTGTAAACTTCTTTTGAGTTGCCTGCATGAATGTATGGTTGTGAGCTGATGTCTTATTTCTCATGACTTATGCCTGAGGTTAAACTAGCTGTTGTCTGTTTCTTCCCTCTTTTTCTCTTTGACGTTTATAAAGAACTTATGAAAACTGAATACAGAACACTATTTTTCTTTTGTTCCCTGTTCTGAAATTTCTGTGCAGTTGAGATTGGATGTGAACTTTCATTTCTTCCAGTGCTTTTGAATTTTGGCACCCTGTTGTGAGGGGGCAGCTGGATCCAGAATATTAATCATAGCAGAAGAGCTTTCTTTCTCTCTTTTTGCTTCAAACAGTTTCAAACTTTGCTGTGACTCTTTTAAAAAAGTTTTTTTTTTTTTTAATTTGCATATGGGCAGGAGGCACCAGGGATCGAACTCCAGACCTCCAGCACGGCAGGTTGGAGCTCTGCCTGCTGAGCCACGGCAGCCGCCCATCTTTTAAAAAAAATTTTCAGGTCAATTTCATAAATGGTGTTAGGTGCACTAAAGGATTATGAAAATGAAGACACAATGTCTTCCATCAATGTAGTGTTTTAGAAGAGACAAATAAGTGGATATTCTATTGTTACCCCACTTTTCTGTGATCTTACAGGTGAAATAGTTAATGTGTTAACTTTTACTGTAGGTAATCAGAATGGAGCCAGTTTGGGAAATGTGTTTGTTAAATGCTTTGATTAATATCTATTAATGATGAGCAGATGTGTACTGTAAGCTCCATGTGACTGCGTCTCTCTTTCACCATTGCTTGCCTGGCACAGAATAAGTGCTCGGTACATATTTGTCAAAAGAATCAATGAGGGAACAAATGGATGCTTTTGTGGACTCTTTGGTTGTGAGCCATATGTTTTTTTTTTTCTTTGCTTGTTGCTATCTTTTTTGTGCATTAATGATGCAATGAAATACTATATGATGATGTTTCAATGCTAAAATAAGGGATTTTTATTATTCATATGGGTTTGTTGAATACTTAGAAAATTCTTTTTTTTTTTATTACTAATTACAATACCCCTGCTATTCGCATAGCCCATATACACCTAAAGAGTGGGAGAAAGATCAAAGGTGATGGTGGAGTTATACAGAGAAGGTAGGGTTTAACAAATGAGTATGAGTGCTGCATCATTATACAGATATTTCTTCCAGCCTCCAGAACCTTAGAGTAGCTAGAAATAAAAACCTAAAATTGTGGAATTGTAACGCATACCAAACGCTGAAATTTGTTCTACAATTGATTGCTGCGATGTACTTGAAATTTGTTGCTTTTATGTATATATGTTATTTAAATAGAAGGAGGAGTATAACAGAGAAGATAGGCTTTAACAAATGAGTATGACTGCTGAATCATTACATTGGCACTTCTGATTGTCTCCAGTGTCTGGGAGCAGCTAGAAGAAAGACACAAAAAATCATGCAACTATAACCTATACCAAACTTTGAAATCTGTTCTATAACTAGTTGTTAAAATGTACTTGGAGATTTATTGCCTTTTTGTATATATGTTATATTTCACAACAACAAAATGTAAAAAAACAAGTGGTATTCTAAGGACACCTAATGGGATGAGGTGAACGAAGAGACTCTTACCTGAGGACAGAAGTGTTCTTGGGGCCACCCAAGGAATTTATTCTTGATGATCTGTACTGGTGTTGGTTTCAGCTACAGCGTAGGGACGTGTCAAAATGCTGCACTTTGTTTCAGTGTGGCGTACAGAGGGTGTTTTAGGAAAGCAAAATCAAACAGAGTGTGTATTGAGAGCTAGGGTGGCCAGCTTTCCTGGTTTGCCCAGGACTGTTCTGGTTTTAGCATCGAAAATCTCATCCTGGGAAACTCACTTGGACAAGCGCATGATAAAGTAAATGCCTAAGAATGGTGTCATAAAGAGTGGCTTCTTTAAGAGGCCACAGAGGTGGCACTTAATTTGCTTTTGCAGGGTCCAGACTCATACTGTGAGAGTTTTAAAATGGAAATATTGCTGGAAGATCCTTGGGACTCCTGATAGATTGGGCCATCTTCTTCTTGGGGTCCAGAGCTTTCTTTAGAGGTGAGGCATTTGGGAGACTTCAAAATCGAGTTTTCAGAGCCGAATTAGACTTGACTGATTGTCAGCTCCTTCATTTTAAAGATTAGGATTGACGACTCAGAGAAGCTAAGTGGCTTTTCCACAGTCACAGCTGGTCCATGGCCATGCCCCTGTGGGACGCAGATGTGTTGATTTCCAGGCATTGGTTCTTTCTGCTGCCTTCCTTCCCTCTCATTTGGCTCTGATGCATTCCCGGCAAGTGTGATACTGTTTCAGTAATTGTTGCCAGTCAGGGCTGATGTGGGCTTCTTATCCGAAATGTGTAAAAATGAAAACCACTCAGCCTTGGGAGAAGGAAGGAGGTATAGGGACTATATGTGACAGTGATGGAAGGTAAAGGGAGAGGAATGAGACTGATTGTTTTTACAGCGGTGCAGGCCCAAATGTTTGCCAAAAGGGACCTGGCTCGCTTTTCTGATCAATCTTTTTCCGTACTTAACTTGATATCAAAGTGTTACCCAGTGAGATTTTAACAACGGTAGCATGTTCACTGTGAAGCATACTGACAGAGCAGAGGAGGATAAAGTAAAATTGTGACAACATCTCTCCCTGCCCTCACCCCTCCCACCATTCTAAGTTGCCTTTTGCATCTTGTCCAGATTATCCACAAAAATTGCTCGTTGCCGTTTTTCTTTCCTTACTGGCTGCTTTTTTTTTTTTTTTTAAACTTTCTTTATTATATAGTATAACATATATGCAAAGCAAAGAAATGAAAAAGCAATAGTTTTCAAAGCACTCTTCAACAAGTAGTTACAGGACAGATCCCAGAGTCTGTCATGGGCTACCATACCATCTTCTCCAATATTTTCTTCTAGCAGCTCCAGAATATAGGAGGCTAAGATACTGCCTGCTTTTTAAAAATCTTAATATATTATGAATTTTTCCTTGTAGTATGAAATATCTTTTAGATTCTATTATTTTACACTATGCATTTTACTCATTTTATCGCATTCCATCCTGTGGCTTGCCATAATTCTGTTAACCAATTCTGTTGTTAATCATTGTTGTCCCATATTTTGCTCTGTTATAAATAACGCTTTAGCAAGCATGTTTACAGGCTCTCACTCATCCTCGATGATTTCCTAGGTCGGCTTTTGCTACACCAAATTGGGTTTTAGAAAGAGAGCACCATTTCCCCCAGCCTTTGCTATAGCATGGCTGCAGGGTTTATGTTTGAATTCAGGGAGAAAACAGCTGGCAGGCTGCCTTCCAGGCAGTGAACTGAGGGGAGAGCAAGGCTGGCTGAGACCTGAGCCTGCTGCTGTTAGGCAGGTGGGTGGGGTTTCTCTCCCAGCCTTCCTGGACTCTGCACTTAAGCGCCTCCTGTGAGCTTGCAGGTCTTCCCTTAGCTCAATTTGCCTGAATGTTGAGGTTATGAATCTACTACTTATAAAAAGGGCTTTTTAAAGGGGATAAACCGTTTTCCTTCTTGCAAGATAAATTGTGTTTTAAATACCTGTTTATGTAAAAAAAAAATCTAAATAAGTAAAAGATTTGAATCATTTGCATATCTGGAAAAATGGGCTGGTTGGGGCTTCAGAATTCTAGAGTATAAGGATCTGCCCTAGAATGGTCTAGTAACTTCACCGAAAAGCATTCTTTTCTGTAGTGGTGTGATGGTGTTACATTTTTTGTAGACTAAAAGTATAACAACCCTTGATACAAACACCATGTGGCTTGGCTCCTCCCCACCTCTTCAACTTGTCCTTTGTCACCCTTTTCCCACTGCCCTCCCACACACGGGGTTTCTTGTTCCTCTTCAGACCTAGCAAACACAGCCCCACCTTAGGGCCTTTTTATCAGCTCTTCCTTCAGTTTGGGGTTTTCTCACCCCTTTGTCATTGTATGGCTGCTGCTTGTTCCCACCTCAGTGGAAATGTCATTTCCTAAGAGAAGCTTACCCTAGTGACCCAAACAGAAATAGCCATCCATTATCTTCTGTCACCCTATTTTAGTGTCTGCATATGGCTCACCATCATCTGAAATCTTTCTTGTTTGTCTGTCTCCTAGCACAGAATGTATGTTCCATGGAAGTAGAAACCTTATTTGACATGTTTATCATGGTGTACCCAGTGCCTCAAACAGTATACAGCAAATAATTGACAGTCCATAAATATTTGTTGAGTATATGAATAGTACAGCAGTTTAGGAACATTTCCTGTATTTTTACTCTCAAGAGCAGGTGTCTCAGTAAACTCAATTGGGGTCTGAAGATCTGAGTTTTATTCTTAACCCTACATTCACTAATTCTGTGATCCTGGAAAACCACTTAGCATCTCTGAATCTCAGTGGCCTTATCTGTAAGATGAGAATCACAATATTTACCCAAGGGACTCCCAAGAGTGGTTTGAAGGAATGGCTGAGATAATGGATATGCACTCTTTTTTTTTTTTTAAATTTGCATATGGGCAGGAGGGACCAGGGATCGAACTCCGGACCTCCAGCACAGCAGGTCGGAGCTCTGCCCGCTGAGCCATGGCAGCCGCCCTGGATATGTACTCTTAATAAACTTGTAGCCATTCAACAAATGGAAATTGTCATCAGCTCTTTATTAGCAATACATGGGGACCATTGTGAGGTATCTCCCAGAGCATGAAAATAGGAAAAATAGGCATTTTATATAAAACTATATACATATATACACTCATATATGCATGCATATACATAGACATATATATGTGTACATATACACATATGTACATATACAAACATATAGATACATACAGACAATACACATACATATATGTATATATACACACACACACATATACATATATATATGCAGTCATCAGCTTGACTAAAGGCGTTATTTCACCCATGGAAAGATTCTGCCAACAGGAGATTTGGTCATAGCTAGGCAGGAAAACACCCCAAAGGCAAGCTGACAGTTCCCACTCAATCACTGACTGGCGAGGGATACCCTGGCCCAGTGATTTTTTTTGTCAAGTCCAGTGGCAGAATAAACCTTTGTGGATACAGATGCTTCCACCTCTCAAAGCTTGATGCCACTAAAGAGTCATGCTGTCTGGCCCTGATCTCATTTTCATTAAGCTACAATCTGAGTGCACAATACGATTCCCATGCGGCCCAACTACCTTAAAGGTGATATCCTCACCATACATCGGCTTTCTAGTGTTACATACCCTGTCCCCATGGGCTTGGTTAACGTGCTTCTGTCCCTGACCCAGTCCTGCCCACAGGCTGCTGCAGGTCGGGCTCCTGACTCATAGCTGAGGGTTGTACCCTGGTGGGGTAAGTTATCAGTGTGCAGCTATCTTGAGGGGATGTATCTGGGTGGCCAGTTGCCTTGTTCGGATCCCACTTGATATCATGGCGTTCCATTTGCAGTGGGATCATTGCTTAAGTGCTTTATTTGTTTGGGGATTCTTGAGTGTAATTGTGTGTTGTGATGATATTGATAGTTTATGGTAGACATTCTGGAAAGGGCCAGCAGGTGGCAGTAAAAGCTAGCTGGTCATTTGAGCAACTCAAATTAGACATAGATTTATTAGCCTAGTCAGTCTGTGCTGGGCAATTTAGAAAATATTGGGGGGAGGCTTGATGCTTGACCAGAGAGAAGTGGTCTACAAAGGTAGCTGTTCTCATTCCAGCTTTCACAATGTTCCTAAACCTTGTCATTTCAAGCCCATTTTTTTAAACAAAATTCTCCTGTAGAATTTTAAAGATTCTCAGTGTACTCTTTTTCAGATTTTATGTAGAACATATTTTTAGACATAGGCTGTAGAGCTGTATTTAGACAGGGGTTCAGATTGTCCCTGAATCTCAGCAGCAAGGTTCTCCCACCCTTTAATGCCTAGATAAGGTGGGCTTAATGCTCATTCCCTGGACTAAGCAGAGCCCATACTCTCTTTAGACTTCCAATTCCTCGTTTCCTGTCTCTAACTTCTTGTTTTTGTGGAATTAGTTCTGCTTAGGAATCATCTTGGTGTCCTGCTATGCCTTGTCCTGATTGACACGTTATTTGGCTATTTTTCTTAATTTGTGCACACACGCACACACACGCGCGCACACACACACGCACACACACACACACACACACCCCTAAACACCCACAGCATAACCCCAAACAAAAATCCATCTTTATGCTCCATTTGTGTGCAGAGTGTTAACACTCAAAGAGGGCTCGCTTGCCCGATGTACATACATAGAGGTCAGTGCTGTGTCACCAGGATTTTGAGACGAGAAATGGTTTATTGCAGAGCCAACAAGGAGCTGGAGGCAAGTCTCAGATCAGTCTCCTGAGCAAAATAGGATCTGGGGTTTTATACAGTCTGGGGAAGGTGGGTTTAATGCAATGGCTAGGGATGGGGTGAGAGATGATGTGGGTTAGGGAGTGGGCTGAAGTGGAGCGGGCTCAGTTCCAAATCATGCTTTGTCATGCACGGCGTGCTCAGAAACGGTGGCAAGCATGGTCGGTGGGAGTGATTTTTCCTATTATAATTAGACAAAGGTGACTTTAGGTCAGGGCTTCTCCTGATCACGCTCCATTGGCTTGACCTGGCTAGAACCTGACTTAGCACCTGAAGGGAAAGGAAACAGTAACTTTTCTCGCAGCAAGCAAGCTTCTTCTGAATAAGCAGGAGAAGGTGGGAGCTCCAACAGAAGAAATGAAAACTTTTTCAAACCAGTAAGGGAGGTGCCACTTCAGTGGGAAGGGGATTGGTAAGTGGTGGTTTCAAGGGGACTTTAATATATGTTTGGGAGGTAGCCATACAAACAACTTGAAATGGAATATTGACTGTTCCTCTTCCCTCTATTTCTGAAAGTCATACCCTGGCTTTCAGCCATGTTGCTCTGTCCTTTTCTCTGTCTGCCTCTTCTCTTCTTTCTGCCCTTCTCCTCTCAGGAACAATAATCACCCTCCCATTTTCTTACAGACTGATCTTTCTAAAATACAAAACCAATCGTGTCACCTTCTTACTTGACCACTTACTTACTCTTACCCTGCATATGCTTCATCCGCTCCCAGCCATACTGGGTCATCTCATGCCCTTGTGCTTTGTGCATTGGTTTTGCCAGGAAGCTCTCTTTTATCTGTCTAACTCCTCCTGGGCTACTTCACCTGATTTCCTTAGATTTAGATGATGCTTCTCTCTACCCCCTTTACTACGACACTGACTTACTCTGATGAGGAGAGAGAAAACAGGTGTTCTGGTTCTCAGTGGCCACCAGCTTTGTGACGTGGACACGTTAAGGGAATTAGGTGGGAAATGATCGTGAAGACCCATTTAAGTGCTCACCTTCCTCACAGCCATTTGTGATCCGCGAAGTGATGGTCTTTTAGTTCATATCATTCAACAAAGGTTCATTAAGCTTCCATAAGGAATTCACTACTCACTTACTCCCAAGTCTTCATTAGGTACGTGTTGGATGCCAGGTACTGTGCAGGGTAGGGGAGTGGGTTGGAGGTGCAGAGATAGTGGAGATGTCCAAGGGGTGGTTTAATGTACCGTCTGGGAGTTCAGGAGAACTGTCCGTGCTAGTGATACCTATTTGGTGTCCAAAAATGAATGGATAGCCATCGACCATCAGAGTGGATGATGCCAACTAGGGAAGATATGTGGAAGATCCCAAAAGATCCCTGGGACTTTAGACACATCCACTTCTCAAACATTGCACCTCCTGTAACAAGGAAGTAGCTCAGAGTGCCACTTTCCTATGCTGAAGAACCCGCTGATCATTTTATGGCTTTTATGATTGGTGCATTTTCATCATTAATTTCACATACCCTAAGAACTATGATCCCAGCAGAGGGAACATTTTGTAAAAAATCTGCAAATTAAATATATAGATTAAATGTATAACTGCAGCCTGCTTACTTTGACTTTGTTTTTTTTTTTCTGAAATGCCAGCAGATCAGAGAATTACCTGAGGAGGTTAATTTTAAGGGGGTTTTGACAACTGACAGTGACTTTTACTATTTTTTTTTAAATATTAAGTTGCTTCTTAAGTTATAAAATAGGGTGGTGGTATGTTATGCTGAGTTGTTTGTAGCATTTCTTTTCCTGGAAGTATTTATTTTAGCAGAACTCGTTGTGGAGAACCTTGAGATTTGTTTTTGTTTCATGAAGAGCTTTGCATTGGACTGGGGTCACCACCAATCTTCCCTCTTATTGTTTCTTCACAATTAAGTTTCCATAGCCAAACTAATCAGCTTTTAATTAATAAAAAGAGATTAATCCTTATGGCATGAGAATTTTCCTTTGAAACTTCCTACTTGTTCTCTTTTTGGATTACACGTTGATGAATGTCAGAATAAATTTGGGGTATTGCATTTAGAGTTCTGTCATCTAGCAACAAACTGAGCAAGAGAGATGACTCTTTACTATACATAGAAATCAGAAAATATGAAAGAATAATAAAGATAATATCACCTTCCCTAAGAAAACTGCTATTAAGACTTTGTTGTATCTTTTTAAAAATGGGAAATGGGAATAAGTTGTGGATCGTCTAACACCAGATAAATCTGAGAACTGCTCTTGTAGTCCCAAAATGAGGAAGATGGCGGGCATCTTCCTATAAATGACATTTCTTTATAGACTCTTGATGCCCAGTGTTTTGAGGATGAAAAGCTGTTTCATTATGCTTCCCCTTGTTCTCTCCTTCCTATAATTTGCCTTTCAATTTTACCTCTTTTAGACTTTGTGTGCCCCAAAGGTGAGAAAGAAAGGTGAAGTTGTGGTAAATCCATTTTTCTTGTTGTCCCCTGCTTGGGCATTTGGTTTGTGCATGAACAGGAAGTTAACTACACTGGCTAAAATCCATGGTTCAGGCGGGGTCTCTTAATAGTCTCATTTTAAACTTTTGTATTTTGGAAAATTAAAAATATAAACACATAATTAACCTCATGTATTACTCATTCTAGTTCAACAATTAGCAACTCAGGGTGAATTTTCTTTCTTCTGTATCCTCTCCCCTTATTTTGAAGCAAAAACCAGACATCTTATCATTAGCCATAAATATTTCAGTAGTATCTCTAGAAGGTAAGGATGCCCATTTAGTAAAATTTTATAAGAAGGCATTAATATGGCAGACTAGAATTATACCCCAATTTGATAAAGCCTGTGATTAAGAAGAGCAAATGTGGGTGATTGTGTTTTTTCTTCAAAAGATTTCAGAAAGACCACATTTCTTGCGTTCATTATTGAATGGCGCTTCAGGCATGGTAAAACCAGGGAGGGTTCCTCAAATATGTGAAATTATGGGGAGGAAAGGACACTTGGGCAAGTGATTTAAGAGTGAGTGAAAAGGTGGGAAGATGAATGTGATTGTTAGTTGTTCTTACATGGTAAAGACATGATAAAGCTTTATGGAATGAGTCTTTTTTTGAAAACCTTAACTGCTCACAGGTTGGAGTATAGAGACCCATCTCCTAATTGCATATAGTCAAAGTGGTTTTTTAAGCTTAGTGTTTAAGCATTAACTGTGGTTAAAATGTTTGTGTACCTATCTAAATGATAATGAAGTGCTAACTGAATCATGCAGTTGCTTTTTCTCATTCTACAACATTACAATGAAGGGAAAAGAAAATGACATTTGGCATCTGATGTTTGTTTTGAAAACTGGGGGCACAGACATATGTCAGATAAGCTAAAATTGTCTCTTTTTTCACCTGAAGCATTTAACATTCTAAGGTTTCTTAAGAGGTAGTAGGAAAAAAAATTAATTTTGATAAATTCTCACCTTGGTTTAGAATCCTAGGGTTATTTAAAATTAATGCATTGTGAACCCAAAGCCACTCTGGGATTTACTCCTGGGGAACTTGACTGTTCAATTACAGATATTCCATGTAGTGTGAGGATAATTTCATGGTGCATGCTTGCAGAATGGAAACGATGCCTGCTTGATGCAGCATTGTAAAGGGTAGCAGTTGGTACAGTTATTTAAAACACCATCAACCTCTCCTCCTCCATATCCTTCAGAATACTGTGGTCTTTGCTGATTTCAACCTACCCTATTATTATAAGTGGGTATTCAGATGACTTCTTAGACACATAAACTTAAAGTCTGTATATGTTCCTTTTTTGAAAAGCAGATTTGATGGATGGACACCTGGATTTGTTTTGGATACTTTGGGGAGGCAGTTACTTGTTTTCTAAAGGGATTCTTTGCTTCCTGGAAGGATTTGCAACAGGATCCTTTAATTAGTAGTTAATTTCCAATTCTTTTTGCACATAGATTTTACATTGTACTTCTAGGTAAAGTGAGTCACATCTAAGCATCAAAATTCCAATGATGATGTATATCTGGTCTCTGTCTGAAAATGATCAGACCATTTGGTGCTGAATAAATGTCCCACTATTCCCCGTATTATCTTATTAAATCTTATATAGCTGGTTCCCCCATTTGTTCTATGTGAATATTATTACTTTGCTTCTGCTGTGTGTTATCTTCATTTTTGGATCAGGTACAGGCCGATATCAGTAGGGTGTGTCATGAAGAAGAAGCTTTTGTAGACTTAAACTGATAGTAGGGCACATCTGTTTGGTTTCACTGATCTTGTCAATTTTCTTTTAGATTTTAAATACGTTATTGCCGCTATAAAATATTTTTGGAATGCTTGCTTTTACCTTAAGTTATATTTTATGAAGTGTTCATATTTCTATTGGACAATTACAGTTTTGATCTTAATTGTGATTTTATTGTGGCTTGAAACCATTCTCCTCTTGATGTTAACAATTTGTAATTAAAGAGGATGGGCAAGGGCAGGCCACGGTGGCTCATAAGGCAGAATTCTCGCCTGCCAGGACAGAGACCTGGGTTTGGGGTTGGGTTCCTGTGCCTGCCCATTAGAAAAAAAAAAAAAAAAAAGAAAAAGAGGATGGGCAAATAGTATTTAATAAACTAAATAGGTAGCTTTTTCCCCAAAAGTATGCCATTTCTCTGAAGAGAGGAATTTTGATGGTTTAAACCCCTATGAAAAGAAAGTTTTAAAAACTTTTCCAATAACTATTATGTCCAAGATTAAGCATTTGGGGATGTGTGCTGTTTGAAAGGATTATGTGCCCTAGAAAAGCCTGGTTTTAATCCTGATCTCTCTTGTGATAGTAGCTGTTTCTTTTAATCCCTAGTGAGCACTGTAGGTTGGAGACATGATTAGATTATCTCCACGGAGATGTGACTCACCCAGTTGTGAGTATTAATCTTTGATTAGAGGGACAGGTGACTCCACCCATTCCAGGTGAGTCTTGATTAGTTTACTGGAATCCTTTAAAAGAGGAAGCATTTTTGAAAAGGATTTTGAAAGAGAGCCACAAGAAGCACAAGAGTCCACGCAGCTGGAGACTTTTAGAAATGAGAAAGGAAAATGCCCCTGGGGGAGTTTCATGAAACAAGAAGCCCGGAGAGAAAGCTAGCAGACATCGCCATGTTGCCATGTGCCTTTCAGTTGACAGAGAAACCTGGAATGTCATCGGCCTTCTTGAACTAAGATATTGGATGCCTTCGATTGGGCATCTCTATAGACTTGCTTTAATTTGGACATTTTTACAGCTTTAGAACTGTAAACTTACAACTTATTAAATTCCCTTTTTAAAAGCCATTCCGTTTCTGGCATATCGTATTCTGGCAGCTTGCAAACTAGAGCAGCGGGTAAAGTCTCTTTTGGGTTTCTGAGTTAATAATGTTCATTTTGTTGCTGAGAGGACAGGATTCTTGGTGGTGGTGTGGAAATAGAAGTAATGGTTCCGTGTGAGAAATCTAGTTCGTGGTTGCCAGCTGATCACTTGGTTTCTGTCATTTAGGGACAAAGCAAGGGAAAAGGATATGAGATGACGAGGAGGGAGTTCAGATGCAGCCATCGTGGCCCCTCACTGGGCTGAGAAGGTGACTCTGGTCCTGGGTTGTCATCACTGGGTGCTGAAGGGCCTCTGCATGCTCATCCCTGCCACGCCGAGTGCCTGCCCCTCTGTCACCGTCTTCCACGTCGCCCACCCTTCCTAGCTGAAGAGGGTGTCTCTGTTTATACCTCTGCTGCTTTGATGTGGTAGTTCGTTAACTTGGGACAACTCAGAAAAAGCAAATCTGTGACCTGAGAGTTGCTGCCAGAGGACACCACCACCTCATTGGTTTCGCAGGTTTCTTTGTTCACAGTGTGCAGTCTGAGCTTGGCTTGGCTGAGGATCTTTAAAGCACTTTCTCTGCTTTTTGTGTGCATTTGAAATAACCTCTTTCAACTCCTTTTAACAGCTCCCTGGTGGTGCTGTCATCTGGTCGGCCGCCTGCAGGCTCTGTTCCACGTCTGAACTCAGAGTTGTATGTGCATCTAGTAAACGTGCTGACTGTGGAGGCAGCAAATCCATATTCAGGACCCCAGTCTGCTACTCGCTAGTGTGTGATCTTAACCAGTTTGGTAACCTCTCTGCGCTCAGGTTTCTGTCTGTAAAATGAGGGTAATAATGGTACTCACCATAGAGGGTTGTACTGTGAGAATTAAAAGGACTAAATATGATGGTACATACCACTTGGCATATTGATATAGTAAGTGCTTGGTTTGTAGGCTGCCGGAATGTGATTTACCAGAACTGGAATGGCTTTTAAAAGGGGAATTCTTTTTTTTTTTATTACTTTTTAAACTTTTTAAAAAATACGAAAAAACATCAAACAAATGCAAACATTCATAGTTTTTGATCATTCCGTTCTACGTATATAATCAGTAATTCACGATATCATCACATAGTTGCATATTCATCATCATGATCATTTCTTGGAACATTTGCATCTATTCAGAAAAAGAAATAAAAAGAAAACAGAAAGAAATTCATACATACAATACCCCTTACCCCTCCCCTTCATTGATCACTAGCATTTCAATCTAAATTTATTTTAACCTTTGTTCCCCCTATTATTTATTTTTATTCCATATGTTCTACTCGTCTGTTGACAAGGTAGATAAAAGGAGCATCAGATGCAAGGTTTTCACCATCACACAGTCACATTGTGAAAGCTATATCATTATACAATTCTCTTCAAGAAACATGGCTACTGGAACACAGCTCTCCATTTTCAGGCAGTTCCCTCCAGCCTCTCCATTACATCTTGACTAACAAGGTGATATCTAGTTAATGCATAAGAATAACCTCCAGGATAACTTCTCGACTCTGTTTGGAATCTCTCAGCCATTGACACTTTATTTTGTCTCATTTCACTCTTCCCCCTAAAAGGGGAATTTAATAAGTTACAGATTTACACTTCTAAGCCTATAAAAATGTCCAAAGTAAGGCCCCAACAAGAGGTTTCCTTCACTCAAGAAAGACCGATGGATCTGGAATCTCTATCAGCTGGGTAGTAATGTGGCTGGCATGTGCTAGTCCTTTGCTCCTGGGCTCCGTTGCTTTCAGTCTCTGTTCCTGTAGGGGTTCCTCACTTTATTTCTCCAGGGCTGGCAGTCATTTCTTGGCTTCCCTTGTCTCTCACCAGGTTCTGGCTTGCTTAACATATCATGGTGACGTCTGCTGGGCTCCAAGCATCTCCAAATATCTGTCTCTGTTCTCTGACTGTCAGCTCTGCTCTGAAGTTTCTGTCTGCTCTGTCATTTCTGTCCCTTCTGTACTTTCTGACTCTCTCCAAAATGTTTCCTCCTTTAAGGGATTTCAGTAAACTAATCAAGATCCAACTGGAATGGGCGAGTCACATCCCCACCTAATCAAAGGTCACACCCACACTTGGGTGAATCACCTCTTTGTGGAGATAATCTAATTAAAAGCTTCTACGTACGGTATTGAATCAGGACTAAAAGAAATGGTTGCTCCCACAAGATTGGATCAGGATTAAAACATGCTTTTTCTAGAGTTCATGATACTTTCAAACCAGCACAGTGCTCAGTAATCAGTAGCTATTTTAATGCCATGATGGGCTCTCAGAAACTAGATTGTTGGTGACTTTTCTTGACAATTGGGAGGGTATATTTTACACACACATGATTGTATTTGAATGTATATATATGAATGTATAATGTGTTTGTGTGTTTGTATATTTGGCCACACATATAATATATATTTTAGACATATAAATATAATAAAGAAAATATAGTGAACACTTTTTAAACCATCACTTAGTTGAAGAAAAAAAAAAAAACATTACCAAGATAGTTGAAGCCCCTTGGACACCCTTCCTGATCACATGACTGCTGTTCTGAATTTGATGTTTTTAATTTTCATGCATTTCCTTACGCTTTTACTACATTGCTATTGTTGTTTCACATGGTTGTTGGTAATTAATAGGACTCATAGGAGATGGAAGGAAATGGTTTGAGAGGCTGCATGTGGAGGATGTGCTAGATCCCACTCTCACAGTCCTAGGGAGAAAAGAAAGTGCAAAACTCCGATATAGCTCCGTCAGGAAAGCTCCAGGCCTCTGCTGCCCTCTGCTTGGCTAAAGCCCCTCCTGGTATGGAGACCCACCTAAGAGTCACAGCTTGGCCTCTTTGTCTTCTCTGTGGCCTCTGTCCTTTACTCAGGCAGGAATTGTATAGCCAGAATTTTACACCCCCAAGATCATGTTCACACTTCATTTACCAGCTGCCTGCTTTGCTTGTCTCCACTTTGGGGGCTTTGATTACTGCTCTTCTAGCCTCTCTGACTTTCTGCTTCTTTTCTCTCTCCTTGTCTCCTCTCCCTTGCTTTGGTGTTAGTTACACTGAATACTCAGCATTTGCAATTCTTAGAAGCAGCCTTTGAACCTTCACTAGGAACTCTTCGAGGGACAGATGCAACCTGGCTTTCTGGGACCACCTGCTTTTTGAGCTCTGGAGGGTTAACTGCTGGTTATGAATTGCCTTATCAACATGCTACAAACAGTTGTTTTTTTTTAATAATTTATTTTTATTGATATATGCTATATAGTCATGTGTCATGTAATCATCCACAGTGTACAATCACTGGTTCACAGTATCATCATATAGCTGTGATTTATCATCAAAATCAACTTCTTTTTTTTAAATAAAAAATAACATGCAAAAAAACTATATTTCAAAGCACATCCCAACACTTGGTTGTAGAACGAATTTCAGAGTTTGGTATGGGTTACAATTCCACAATTTTAGGTACAACCAGTTTTTAGAAGCGTATTAGTACTGTTCTATGAGTAAGGAATTTTGTGATACAAACTGCAGAGGAAGGTAAATTATAGGTGTTTACTTTGGTTGGAGATTCAGCTTGGCTGAATCCATATCATGGAAGAGCCTAGATTGCTGGGTTCAGGCTGGACAAGCTTCACAGAGACATCACCTGCATCTCTCAACAGCCTCTGCTCTTCTCTTCTTGTCTCTGGTGCTTGTACTTCTGGAGCTCATGGCAGCAGTTCCTCAGTTCTGTTTAATACGTCACCCCCCTTCCTCCATTAAGCACATTTACTGGTTCTTGGTTCTCTTGGCGCTGACCCGTCTTCTCCTCCTGACAAAGAATGTTAGCTGTCTGCTGTGAGGCAGCATCCATCTTTTCTTCAGCTGTGTGTGTGGACCTGTGAACCTCTGAGTGACTCTGTCCTCTGCCTGTGACCTTTCCAGGACATCCGTGTCCCTTCCTTTCGGTATACCCTCTGCTGGGAGGGAAAATCTTCAAGTATCTCTTGTGGTACTTGTACCTTATTTTGTGGTCCCTGGTCTGTATTCTTTTTGTTAATTTTGTGGTTTTTTTGTTTGTTTATTTTGGTCTGTATTCTTTTTGATTGATCTTTATACTTCTAGTACCTACCCCAGATCTTACATGTGGAATATTCTTAGGAATAATATTATATGAAAGGAAGCTTATGAAAAATAGCGAAGCTTCCTGAATCTGAATGACTCTATTGCAAACAAGTTAAAAATGTGGAATAGCTAGATGCAGACAAGATGAAAGTGATCAGAGTAATTTACCTTGGAGCAGAAAAGGTTCAGAAACGAGGCCATGGACTGAGAAGGAGCCCAGGAGAGGCTGCGGTGAAGTGTAGGGGTGAATCAGGTGGCACAAGCTGGCAGAGACAGATGTGACAATACAGAGACCCTGTGTCTCCTGAAATGACGAGTGAAGCTGGGGCCAGCGCTTTATACTTACTGTGGTGATTATGTAGGCAAGGCTTGAATGTGCAGAGACTGCGGCACAGCAGCCATCCACCCGAGCCAAGTGGCATCTCCCACCAAACCTTGGCACATAATGGCGTAAAACGTGACTTTTCCCTTTCTGTGATTTATGAAGGCAAGAAGCAGATGTGGAGTTGTTCTGCAAACCTGTGGGGGGATGTTCTAGGTTGCTACCTGCCAGAATGCAATATACCAGAAATGGAATGTGTTTTATTTATTTATTTGGAATGGCTTTTAAAAAGGGGTATTTATTAAGTTGCTAATTTACAATTCTAAGGCCATGAAAATGTCCCAATTAAAGCAAGTCTATCAAAATGTCCAAATTAAGGCACCAAACAAGAGGCCCTCTTTGCTCAAGAAAGGCCGGTAAAATTCAGGGTTTCTCTCTCAAGTGTAAAGGCACATGACAAACATGTGCTTCCTCTAAGCTTCCTCTCCAGGCCTCTTGCTTCATGAAGCTCCCCTGGGGGCATATTCCTTCTTTATCACCAGATGTCTCTGGCGGCATAGGCTCTCTGCTTCACGCCTCTGCTGTTCTCAGACTTTCTCCAAAATGCTTCCTCTTTTAAAGGATTCCAGGAAACTTATTAAGACCCACCTGGAATGGGTGGAGTCACAACTCCCTCTATTCAAAAGTTCATACCCACAATTGGGTGAGTTACATCTCTGTGGAGATAATCTAATCATGTTTCCAACCTACATTATTGAATAGGGATTAAGAGAAACGATTGCTCCCACAAGACTGATTAAGGTTAAACCATGGCTTTTCTAGGATACATAATCTTTTCAACCAGCACAGGGGACTAACAATTCAAAGAACTTCTGACATTAGTAGCATTCGTTTGACGAACTACTCTGTATTGAACACATGACATTGGGAGGTCCTGCCGTGGGTGATGGGAATGTGCCTTTCAGTACCCTGTAATCTGGCAGACCATATAAGCAAGTACAAAAATACCTAAAAATTTACATATAATAGACATTGCCATACCACAAGAGTGATCAAAGAAATGGGTAGCTTTCACTAGCATGGTATACATGATAGCATCCTGGAAATGAAGTTATAAAATATATAAATGAAATAAGGTATTTAAAAAATTTTAACATTTGTATGAAGTAACCTTATTAATTTGTGGAAAGGAAAATAAACACATTTGTAAATATACAGAGATAGAGGTCACTCTTGGAGCCATGGCATTTGGAGGGGAACAGGTCATTGATTTTAGAATGTTGATTAAATCTCTGACTTGAGGAGGTCACTTATTCCTTATAAATCTTTTTTGGTCTGACAAATGGGAGTAACAATACCTATGGCATAGATTGTGTAAAAATTAACAGGAGGCTAATATACATGAAAGGGCGCTCATTATTTCAGTTTATCCATTCAGCAGTTGTGTGTTGAACCTCTGCTGTGTGTCAGGCACCGCTTGGAGCTAAGAAGATGGAAGTAAAGGAGGCAGGTGTGGCCTTGGCACCACCGACCTGGTAAAGCTAGACTTCACAGAAAGCATTGGCAGGCTATATATTTACAAGGTAGCACTGTGACAATTTTGACTGGGGTATTTGGAAATATTTTCTGGAAAATGGCATTTAGGTAGGGTTTTAAAGAAAGGTAGCATTTTTGCAGGTAAAATGGAGGGGTGGGCCTGCTAGGCAAAGGGATGAGTATGAGAATAGAAAGCGTTTACTTGGGCTAAATGGGTAGTCCAGGCCTCCCGTCTGTCCTCTCCCCCTCCAAAAAAAGGGGAACTCTCACACCCACCAGAATGGCCATTATCAACAAAACAGAAAATGACAAGTGCTGGAGAGGATGTGGAGAAAGAGGCACACTTATTCACTGTTGGTGGGAATGTCAAATGGTGCAACCACTGTGGAAGGCAGTTTGGCGGTTCCTCAAAAAGCTGAATATAGATTTGCCATATGACCCAGCAATAC
>PVIY010004386.1:0-103478 GCA_004026745.1 Myrmecophaga tridactyla
ATATATATATATATATATATATGTATCTTAAAGAGTAACTGCCTATGTTAAAAATTGTCAGGGCATGGATAGCAATTGTCAAACAGACCTTTCTTCTTTTTCTTTTTTGTTAAACAACAGGAATTTATTTTCTTTCATTTTATGAAGCTAAAAGTCCCAAACAAGGTGTCAACAGGATCATGCTTTCTCTGGTGGCAGGTTGCTGACAATGCATATCTCAATCTCCTCTGTCACCTGGCCATCTGTCTCCTTTTGTCTTCTATTCTTTTTTTTTTTTGTTCTTATAAAATATAACATATATATATATATACACACACACACACACACACACATTCATATAAAGAAAAGAAAGAAAAAAAAAACAGTAGTTTTCAAAGCACATGTCAACAAGCCACAATAGAACAAGTCCCAGAGTTTGTCATGGGTACCATGCCCTCACCTTAGATGTTTCCTTCTAACTGCTCTCAAACACTGGTGGCTTTATCAGAGTGATAACAATAGAATCATACAGTATCTGTCCTTTTGTTTGCTTATTTCATTTGGCACTATATTATCCTCAGATTTCATCCACATTTCATATGTTTTGGGACATTATTTTGTCTAAATGCTGCATATATACAAAATGTATATACCACATTTTGTTTATCCTTGTCTGTTGATGGATACCTGGATTGTTTTCATCTCTTGGCAATTGTGAGTAGTGCTGCTATGAACATTGGTGTTCAAATGTCTGTTTGTGTCACTTCCCTCAATTCTTCTGGGTCGTATACAATTATTAGTATTGCCAGGACATAGCCAGCTCAATATTTAGTTTTCTGAGGAATCACCCAAACAGCTTTTTCTTAAACTAAGAAAATCTGAAAAATATGTTTTAGTTAGTATTTGTATATTATTCTTTTGAGATATATCCAAATCTTTCACTTTATATTTTCAAGGACACAACCACCCTTGGACAAGTTATTCATTTCATCAACTCTGGATTATAACTTCAGGAAGAATAATCTTTCCTTTAAATACGGAAGGGATTCTAGTTCTTATATCACTAAAGCAACTCCCTTAAATTAATATTTTAACTTTTTTGACCTAACTAACATTATTTCCCTTTCACTCTTTGTTGTATATTTTTAATTAAATTTACCAAAATTAGATTAAAACCACCTAGGTGGGTGAATTGATTTCTAGCCCTGTTTAATGTTAACGCATCTATATATAAAGAACAGATTATGAAGACAAGAAGTAGACTGAAACACATATACATTCCAAGTTTGAAGCAATATTGAAATAAGCTCTTTCTAGATAATTTAATGATAGATGTATTTCATTTATTTAAAAGCATTACTTTAGATGTTGTATTTTTCCAACTTGACTCCTAACATTCTCAGATATGAGGCCAACCTAATTGTGCTACTAAAGTTAGTCAAGAAGTACAAGAAAAGAGAATTATGAGCTTATTTTACTCTCAAATATAAATTCAAGTATCAAATATTGTATAAAAAAAGATAATATATCATGGTCAAGTTGGCTTTGTTCCAGAATTGCCAAGAAAATTTATTAGAACCTTTATATATGCCATTTATTACATATTAAAAGATTAAATGAGGAAAACCACACTGTCATCTCAGTAATTGCAGAGAAAAGTATTTGATTAAATTCAACACAAATTCATACTGCAAAAAAAACTTAGTAATCTATAATTAAAATGATTTAGATAATGTTGAATGGGATTTCTTTTTGAGCCTTACAACAGGTTTCTGCTTTAAACAAACAAGATCCATGAAATGTGTTAGAATAATAGCCTTACAGATTAACGGGGAATTAATATCTGTATCATCTTACATTAATGTAATGGAGCATTGTGTTTGGGACACTTTAGAGGGCAAAATATGAAATAAGATCTCTGGTTGTTATTCAGTTTGGTTGTTTTACATGAGTGTCTTATCTATAATAGATGTAGTTCAGTGGCAATAAATATGGTAGAAATAAAATAAAGCAAATTAGATAAGGTGTAATCATCTTTTATTTCTCTCCTTTACATATACACCTATAGCCACTCACACATGTACTGGTATACATATATTCATGTACATTTTTGAAACTTTTTTCTTTATTTAAAAGAATTTTCTAAAGTGCAATAAAGACATTTTCTTCTAAGTTCTTAAACTGTTTTAAGAGGTGTTTTGCATTTGACTAAATATTTTAAGAACCTTGCACTATGAGATCACTTGCAGACCAGAAGTAAAAAAACTTTATAATAATGTGATCTCTAAAATCTCTATAAGGAACAAAAGAATGGCAGTGAATAATTATAGGAATTATTATTTTTATAATGATATATATTCCTGGACTACTTACTGTGCTCTAATCATTGTAGTAATTCCTTTTAATAATTCTTTTCATTGTGCATTGAGTAAGATATTCTTATTCCCTTAAGTTTAGAGATCACAGACTGATGTGTGTCAAAGCCAAAATTAGAATCCAGGTATTCAGATCAAAATTTTTTGCTCCTTACCAATTCTCTGTACAAAAAGTGTGTGCCTTTTTCAAAGTGGAAAATAAAAGTATGAATATTCTTTTTTTAGAGACAGTTTCTTCTTCTGTCTAGGAAAGGAAGGCAAATGGACCTGTTTTCATAAAACTATTTTTATTTTTATCTTTTTCTCTGATAGGTTATTTCAAAACTTGCCAATCAGAGGCACTGTCTCTGCCTATAAAGGGCCAGTGATCAAAAAATCCTTTATTTATTTTTTTGCAGCAAAGATAACATGTTGTTGGATTTATTAATTAATTTCTGGGACTTTTTGGAAGCTTGTCTTTTCTATTTTTTTGATGCTTAAAATAAAAAAAAAGAGGGAGCAAGGAAGGAAGGAAAGGAAGGGAAAGGGGAAGGGGAAGGGGAGGGGAGGGCATACATGTCTCCTTCAGGAAAACCAAGGGTAGGCCAGGATTATTGGTTGTAAGCAATATTGCATTTCTAAGCATGATATTCCTTTTCTATAATGTATTTAAAAAATTCTTATCAGCTCATTAATGAAGCAGTTTTAGTGAGGCAAGAAAGGGTAATATATTTCTTTTTAATGAATATTCTGGCTTTATAAAACTATGCAAAGACAACAAAGAGTTCCTTTATGGTTTCAGAATAGAGTTGTTTTAAAATGGTTTATGATTATGTCCATCTTCCAGTAAAATGGTAATTTTAAGTTTTTGCTAAGACTGTAAATTTCTCTATTGTCATTAAACATAGTCCTAAAATAGATTTCACTGGAGAAATTCCTAGAGGAACTATTTAACTTTTCTTTTTCTAAGTACCAGAAGTGCTATTATATAGATCTTACTATACATAAATGTTTACCTCTCTTCCTTAGAAGATTTCTAAGTGTCACACATTTTTTTTAACTTTGAAAATCATAGAGACAAAAGTTTTGGACCTCGAGAACAAATTGTTTTGAGAAGATAAAAACAGATAGGAATCACTTGATTGCACTTCATTGGAATAAAACAGTATCCCTTTATTTTTATTTGTTTTCATGTAAATATAATATTTTCCCAAGATTCTGTAGTAATCTTGAATTAGAAAATAAACATTTCTGAATTAGAAAGCATAAGCTGTTCTTGGTGAAATGAACCTAATCAATTTATTTAGAGGTCAGAGAAATTTTAGAGGAAATGGGGCAATACACCTTATTGCATTTGTGCCTTTAGTGGACACAGATACATGTCTGTCATTAGCAGTGAAAGACAAGAGACTGAGAGCATCAGAACTTAAAAATATATACTTGTGTAATGGTTATCTTATGCCTCCCTCTTATAGAATCTAACTTGCACAAGTATTTTAATATACTGAGTATCATATTAGCATTTCTGTGGTATTATTTGTTTTAAAAATATTATTTTCTGTTCACTTTTAGCTCACCTTTTGTTGTTGAATGAGTATCTCAAAATTTGTTTAATTATTATATAACATTAATTTTAGAAAAAAGCAAAGAAGACTCCTATACCTTTTGTGAAGATCAGTTTGTACTGTATTTCTTTCTAATTCAAATTTATTTAATTACAATAAATTGTAGAGACTTGTTTCTTTTCATTCTAGTAGCTAATTTACACATCCCATTGATGTTGCCAGAAAAATAGGCCTAGATACCTATAATCTATAATTGGCAGATCACAGGGCTTCAAGGTCAGAATTTATGTGGTAACTCTAGTGTAAATCTTTGTTTTTGCTTTTACTAAATTGGAATTGTGAAAGGTGCTTTTAAACTTCAAGGACCTGTCAGTTTTGATATGTGAGGGTAATTTTGAAGATATAAAATTCTCCTCAACCTGTCCCCTCTGCTCTTTCCCCAAAAATCAAGAAGGAGAAAAGAGATTATTATATATAGATAACCAATAAGGAATTCAGTGATTTGTGAACATCTCTATAATCAATCAGTACTTCTCTATGATTCATTAAAGCATCCAATTTGCCCAGCTTGCACAAAAAGTGGTGAATTTCAGTTCAGACTGTTCACATATCCAGATTCTTTTTGGTCTGTTATGCATAGCTGGCCTGCATAGTTCTGTTCATTCCTCACATCTTGTCTTTGGCACAGAAGGGAAATTTTCTCTTTTAATTATTTATAAAGTACAGAAGTTGTGGGGCTTAGAGATAGTGGTTGTGTCATGGGCTTTTTTGACATGACACAAAGTTTGAGAATGACTGAATTGATCTTAAATTTGATACTCTTCCCCAGATATCTTCCCTATGATACTTTCGTTACGGGCGAGTCCTATATAATCGACAGAGAAGTCTTTCAGAGTCTTCGATATTTGTTAAGAATTGTTTCATACTACCAGTACCTCACCTATAACGTAAGACCATTTAATGGTAGAGAAGTGATTTGGTATTCCTCATATTTATTTCTAAATCAAAAATAATTAATTTAGTAGTCTACGGTCTATAAATATGTTTATTTTTTGTATGCTGTGTGAGTATCCCATTATTGTAGCACCACTTGTTGAATTTTTTTGTTTGTTTTTGTTGATTTCTTTATGAAGTGTATGGACTGGAATCGAACCCAGGTCTCCTGCATGGCAGGCAAGAATTCTACCACTGAACTACCCTCGCACCCCCTTTAAATCTGTTTGTTTTTATCTCCGTCATAGAAATATCTAGCCTTCTGACTTATGTTTGATAACTTACCATCTGATAAAATCCTGAAAGTAGTTAGCTGTGGCAAACTCTTTCTTGCTTTCTTTTGTCTGAATATCCACGATATTCTAGAGAGCCACCAAATACTTATGAACTATTCATTTATGTTAGGTTTTTCTAATTTAGTAGAAGTTAAAAATAAAAAGAGAAAAAGGAAATGTATGTGTTACTTCTCTTACTCTCAAGATAACTGTCAGTGAACCTAATGCATGTAAGGATTATGGAGTATAGAATCTTTCTCACTGATAAAAATCTTTTTTAAAGGTAATTTTAAATTTCCCATAAATTTTTAAGTAAGGTATCTTTATAAAAGTGAACTAAAAGTTGATGTTCACTGTATTCTAGTAAATGCAGTATGACTACTTTAGGTATTTGAAATATTAATCTATTATTATACCACCAGGTATCTGGGAGTTTGGTTCATTCTTACATTTGTAGGTTAGACACGCTCATGCATTTAGTTTTGTGCCCTTTCTTTTTTAACTTCACAGTGAAAATGGATAATCATGTGCTGTAGCCATGTTCTTCCAATTTTTTTTTTTTTTTTTTTTTTTTTGCATGGGCAAGCTTCGGGATTGAACCTGGGTCTCTGGCATGGCAGGTGAGAATTCTACCACTGAGCCACTGTTGTAATGCCCTCTTCTAATTTTTTATGTCTACTTTGAAATAATTTTTATTTGTGAAAAACTGAGCAGCAGGAAGCATTCAAAGCAGAAAGAACCTTGGTAGAGAATAGGGAAAAGTAATGTTCTTTTCTTTAAGATCAGTGTCAAGATGATTTTTGTTTTCCTCAAAAAAAACAAAGCCACCAACACACAACGAAAGCAACACAGCATAAAACAGAATACAGTTCCCAGTTTTGCTGACATGAGTCACATTTTTAGATAAATAGAATAGCACTGACCTCACTCACTAGGAACATGTTCATTTTCAGTTGGTCATTTTCATATTCTTGCCTTTTTAAAATCTTTGCGTTCCTCAGTTTTTAACAGTGACCTATAAAGCACTTGTTCCTCTACTCCCAATTAAACTCCCAGTTTCCACTTTGAAGATATGTTGTTCTCTCTCTTCTAAATTGTTTGCAACTTGGGATACTCAGAAATAATCATTTGCTGTGATAATTCATTTTCATAATATTTAAGGTTTAGTGAGCAGACAAATTTTTTTTAATCTGGAATTGTATAAGTTACACGTTGGATTTAGAAAAGCTTTAGTTTCCAGATTTGTATTATAATGAAGTTGAGAAAAATTGAATTGAATTGATCATCTCAGTCTTCGTCAAATAAATACTAAATATACATCAGCCATTAAATTGTCTGTGAATGTTATCTACTGCAGATGTCAGTCAAGCCTGGGTTATAATTCTTTAGGGAAGGAGAGGCATGAAATAAGTTTATGCATACCTTCTGTGTTCTCTTCATATATAAATAATACTTGAGACCCCTGAGGAAATTTTCTAGCACTTTGGTCAAGTACTATGAATTTTGCAAATAATTTTAAATGTTTCTGTAGTAAATTAAATTTCCTAATGCCCTTTAAAGACATGTTGAACAAAGTCTGCCAAAATAAAGTGACTGAATCTATTAGGATGCTTGAATGTTGAAAAGTTACAAAAAAGCTAACTCAAATTGATTTAATCAATAAAAGGACTTTCTTTGCCCATGTAACTGAGAAGTCTAAAGATATGGAGTCTGGAGATTCGTATGGAGTCACCATTGTGCTTTTTTTTCTCTCTCTCTCTCTCTTCTTTCTGCTTTCATTTGTGATGGTGATTTCCTCCTTGGAATCCATTCTTTGGTCCACAAAGCTCACCACACTTTCCCTCATTTGTAGCTGGCCACTGCAGATGCTATCTTGATATCCTCAGGGATATCAAGGAAAGTTGGAGGATCAACAGCTCTAGTAAAAGTCCTGAGGCATGCTGTTTGGAGTAAAACCTAAAAATTTAGGTTGCAAATCCACACCTCATACCTGAACCAACTTGTGTGAGGTGATTAGTTTCACTTTTAAAATCCCATAAAACTTTAATTTTACTAATATCTAAAAATTTTCCATACTAGTAACTCTTTAAGTACTTGTCCTTATATTTACAGATCTGTATTTGTTTCATGTAGAGGTAAGTTCAGCAGAAAAACTTAAAACAATAGGAAAGCAGTTTTACAATCATAAAACTTTATTTTATATAAGACTATTTAACATCTATTTATTTTATATCCTACAAAAAGTACCAATATGAATAAATGAGTTTTCTAGATAATTGACTTAAATCTTATGAATTTAATATTAAAAAATATTTTGAGTCTAATACTTAGAAGGTATTACTTATTTTGGATGGAATTTTTCTATTTATACTCTATAATTCCCTAATTTAGTTAGTAGCTCAAAGAAAACATAATTTTGTAAAGAAAATCAGAACCATGATTAGTGAATAAATTTTTTTCTATTGAAATAAAAGTAGATGCATTTTCAGAAGATAGGAGATTTAGGCAAGCAATTATGTACGCTATTTTCCAATGTTAAATTCAACTTCTTTATTTTTTTCCTTAATTAGATGGGGCAAATGATATTCTCTTTTGTTGATCTTAATAAAACCAGTTTTGGGTTTTACTAATGAACTGTACTGGTACTTTTAAAGAAGTCAGTTGAAGGGTCTGTTACTTATTCTTTCCCAATTCTATTATTCCCTCAAGAAGAGAGAGAGAGAGACACTCAGAAGTATCCACAATGTTGAATTTGATGTTTATCATTCCTAAACATAGTTTTATATTTTTATTGCTGCATATTATGTGTCTGCAACATATATTATCTCTTTTTAAACTTTATAAAGGTTATTATTTTTTTCCAAGTCAAATTTCTAAGATTTACTCCCTTGACTTCCTTGACTGTATAGTGTGGTTCTATAGATAAAGTGCAGTTCTACGTGTGCATACAGAGTATTGACCTAATTTTGGTTTGATACATTTTAAGTTTCTTCTCTCATTCTTTGATTTGTCTTTTAAATTTGCTTATAGTTTCAATTAGTTTTCTCAATTTGTTTACCTGTGTGGTCATAATGATCACTTTTTGTATTTTCTTATAAAAGTTTTAAATACTTCTCACGTTTTGGCATTTATTTCTCTTGGATTTTATTTGCATGTATTTTGTGACATTAACACTTGCCAATAATTTTCTATTTTGTTGATCATAAATAAAACAACTTAGGTTTTATTAACTATAGTAGTATTTTTAAGAAGTCAGTAGAAGTCTCTGTTATTATTCCATTACTTACCTTCCTCTCTGTAGGTAACCACAATGAGTGTGTTATTTATCAATCCTTTGTATGAATTTATACTTTTACTATGTATGTATGTGTGAGAAAAATATATATATAATGGGTTACTATATATCAAATAGTCATTTTTGTCCTATTAATTTATAATGTCCATTTTTTAAGCTTTCTTCTCTGTTCTTTTTTTTCCCCCTCTCCTTCTGGCCAATGAAATACTTTCTTATTACATTGACTCATTTATGCAATAACAATATGGGATATAAATGGCTTTGTTACCAAATAACAAATGGGCTATGGCCATTCTAAGTTTTTCATGTTGGAAGGATCTGTCCTTAATATGGGGTAAGGAGATGGAACTATATGATGTTCTGTAGAGGCTGGGCCCTCTAAATCTCAGGACTTATCTGGTCCAGGAACTCACCTGGTGGTTGTAGGTTTCTGGAAAGTTACACTATGGCATGGAACCCTTGTGGAATCTTATATATTGCCCTAGGTGTTCTTTAGGATTGGCTGGAATGGTCCTGGTTAGGGTTTGGCAGGTTATGATAGATAGCAATGTCTAACTGAAGCTTGCATAAGAACAACCTCTAGAGTAGCCTCTCGACTCTATTTGAACTCTCTCTGCCACGAATACTTTATTAGTTACACTTCTTTTCCCCTGGGAGTCATCTCCCACATCACCAGGGAAACTTTCATCCCTGGGTGTCATGCCCCACGTAGAGGGGGAAATGATTTCACTTGCAGAGTTGGGCTTAGAGAGAGTGAAACCGCATCTGAGCAGCAAAAGATGTCCTCCAGAAGTAATTCTTAGGCATACCTATAGGAAGGCTAAGCTTCTCCACTACTGCACAAGCTTCACAAGAGTAAGCCTTAGATCAAGGGCATGGCCTATTGATTTGGGTGCCCCTAAAGTTTGACATGGTATCGGGATTTCCTGATGGTAAAGTTTAACAGTTCCATATTTTTTCTCCCTCCCTCATGGGACTTTGCCAATAGTTTTTGATTACCTGCTTAATACACTCTAGGATGTATCCAGGCATTACATTAAGCTATACAGGATTAAAGGACCTCTTTCTTATTCTGGGTTCCCTGTGTTTCAGTTGTTCAAAGGAGCTATGCAGGTAGGTTGAGTAGGTCAGTTCCAGACCAAATAAAACTTTCTTCCTTTGATCTCAAAGAGTATGTGTGGTTCTAAAATACAGACATTGTCTTCCTTACCCTGTGTTCTGAATTACTTTAACCCCAACGTGATTGGATTCATTTATTCTCTAAATATCATTTTTATCTCTAAAATCTATGTATATGAAACAGCCTCTCAAAATCCAGAAATAATAATTACGACTCTGGACTAAATGTATCTCCTATAAAAGCTTACAATCTAGGCCCCTGCTTTCTTGTAAGCATTTTCTAAAGAGACCATACCATTGTTGTTCTTTTGTTTCTGGCTTATTTTGCCTCACCAAATATCGCACACGTTCATTCACATCGTTGCTTGCTTCACGACTTTGTTCCTTTTTGTAACAGCACAACATCGTTCATAAGTATACGCCATCGTTCGCCAGTCTGTTTCTCAGTCAGTGTATCCTTCAGCCACCTGCATTCATCAGGGATCATTGATAGTGCCCACAGTCCACAGTCCATTAACAGTCTCAATTTTACATAATTTCATTGTTTCCAAAGGAAAGAAAACCAATAAATATATCCTCGCCAAATAGGAAATCTGAACCTCCTAAGTCTTGTCCCTCCACAATTATTTACCTTTCTTGTTGCTGTGGTAGTGCTGATGTTTTCCTTTTAAACATAGCCCATAGCGTGCAATAGCAGTTTTCCCCTTGCACACTGAATTTAAAAACTCTTTGTACATAAATCATACCTTTGAAGTAGTTCACATAAGAACTAATTTACATTTCTAGTGTTAATCAGTGGGACACGTAGGTCTATATAACCCTTTCAATCTTGCTCATCTTCAGTATGATAATATTACTTAGAGATGCACTAGAGAACTGCCTTCACTTCTATCTATTCCCATATTTTGGAGTTCAACCTAGTCACCTATCTCTATCTTCTATGTATCTCTAAGTCCCCTATATTCTGTATTATAAACCTCTGATTTTACCTTATGAAAGTGGAATCATATGGTGTCTATCCTTTTATGTCTGGCTTATTTCACTCAGCATTATGTCCTCAAGGCTCATCCATCTTGTCATGTTCAGGATGTCATTTCTTCTTACTGCTGCATAATATTCCATCATATGTATATAACACATTTACTTAATCCACTCGTCTGTTAATGGGCATTTGGTTTATTTCTATCTTTTGGCGACTGTGAATAATGCTGCTATGAATGTCAGTGTGCAAATGTCTCTTTCTGTCATTGTTTTCATATCTTCTGGTTATATACCAAGTAGTGCTATTGCTTGGTCATAGGGCAACTTGATATTTAGTTTCCTAAGAAAGTGACAAACAGTCTTCCATAGTGGCTGCACCATTTACATTCCCACCAGCAGTACATAAGTGTCCCAATTACTCCACATCCTCTCCAACATTTATAGTTTCCTGTTTGTTTAATAGCAGCCATTCTTATAGGTGTGAGGTGATATCTCATTATACTGTTGATCTGCATTTCCCTTATAGCCAGTGAAAACAAACATCTCTTCATGTACTTTTGAACCATCTATATTTGCACTTCAGAAAAATGCCTATTCATATATTTTGCCCATTTTATAGTTGGGTTGTTTGTTCTTTTGTTGTTGAGTTGTATGATTTCCTTGTGTATACAGGATATCAAGCCTTTGTCCAATATGTGATTTCCGAATATGTTCTCCCATTGAGCTGGCTGCCTCTTCACCTTTTTTGACGAAGTCTTTTGAGATGTGAAAGCATTTGATTTTAAGGATTTCCCATTTATCTATTTTTTCTTTTGCTGCTTGTGCTTTGGGTATAAAGTTTAGGAAACTACCTCCTATTGCTAGGTCTTGAAGATGTTTCCCTACATTATCTTCTAGATGCTTTATAGTGCTAGCTCATATATTTAGGTGTTTGATCCACTTTGAGTTAATTTTTATATACGGTATAAGATAGGGGTCCTCCTTCATTCTTTTGACTATTGATATCCAATGCTTCCATGCCCATTTATTGAAAAGACTATTTTGTTCCAGTTCAGATGATTTGGGGGCCTTGTCAAAAATCACTTGACCATAGATTTGGTGTTCTACTTCTGCACTCTCAATTCAATTCCATTGGTCAATGCTTCTATCTTGTGCCTGTACCATGCTGTTTTAGCTCCTAGGTTTGAAAGTCAGACAGTGTTAATCCTCCCACTTCGTTTCTCTTTTTTGGGATACTTTTAGCTATTCAGGGTCTCTTTCCCTTCCAGATGAATTTGATACCTAGCTTTTCCAAGTCTTCAATGTAGGTTGTTGGAATTTTGATTGGTACTGTGTTGAATCTATAGACCAATTTGGGGTGAATTGACATCTTAACTGTATTTAGCCTTCCCATCCTTATGCAGGGAATGTCCTTCCACCTCTCTAGATCTCCTTTGATTTCTTTCAGCAATGTTATGTGGTTTTCTGCGTACAAATCCTTTACTTCCCTAGTTAAGTTCACTCCTCAGTTCTTGATTCTTTTAGTTGCTATTTTGAATGGAATTATTTCCTTAACTGACTTCTCAGTTAGGTCATTGCTTGTGTATAGAAACATTACTGATTTTTGCATATTAATTTTATAGCCTGCCACCTTGTTGAATTTGTTTATTAGCTCTAGTAACTTTGCTGTAGATTTCACAGGATCTTCCAAGTGTGAGTATCGTGTCATCTGCAAATAATGGAATTTTTACTTCTTCCTTTTGCATTTGGATGCCTTTTATTTCTTTGTCCTGCCTGTCTACTCTAGCTAGAACTTCTAGTACAATGTTGAATAATAATGGTGACAGTGGACATCCTTGTCTCGTTCATGATCTTAGGGGGGAAGCTTTCAGACTCTCTGCATTGAGTATGATGCTGGCTATTGTTTTTTCATATATTCCTTTTATCATATTGAGGTAGTTAATTCCTATCTTTTGGGGTGTTTGTATCAGAAAAGGATGTTGAATTTTATCAGATGCTTTTTCAGTAACATTCAAGATGATCGTATTATTTTTCCATTTCAGTTCATTAATGTGTTGTACTACATTCATTGATTTTCTTGCGTTGAACCATCCTTGTATTTCTGGTATAAACTCCACTTGGTTGTGGTTTATAATTCTTTTAATGTGTTGTTGGATTCGATTTGCTAATATTTTGTTGACAATTTTTGTGTCAGTATTCATTAGGAAGATTGGCGTTTAGTTTTCCTTTCTTATAGCATCTTTATCTGGTTTTGGTATTAAAATATTAGCTTCATAAAATGAGTTAGGTGGAGTTCCTTTTTCCTTAATTTCTTTTGAAAAATTTGAGCAGGATTGGTGTTAGTTTTTTTTTTTGTAATGTTTCATAAAATTCCCCTGTGAAGCCACCTGGCTCTGGGCTTGTCTTTGTAGGAAGAGTTTTCGTGACTAATTGAATCTTTTTATTTGCGATTGGTTTGTTGAGATCTTCTATTTCCTCCCTAATCAGTGTAGCTTTTTTTGCATGTTTCCAGGAATTTGTCCATTTCTTCTAAGTTGTCTAGTTTGTTGGCATATAGTTGTTCATAGTATCCTCTTATGATTTCTTTTATTTATTCAGTGTCTGTGGTAATGCACCCCTTCTCATTTCTCATTTTGTTTATTTGCATCCTTTCTCTTTTTTTCTTGTCAATCTTGCTAGTGGCCCATGAATTTTATTGATTTTCTCAGAGAACCAACTTTTGGTTTTATTGATTCTTTATATTGTTCTTTTGTTTTTCCATTCATTTAACTCTGCTTCAATCTTTGTTATTTCTCATCTTTTATTTGCTTTGGGGCTAGTTTGCTGTACTTTTTCACATTCCTCCAAGTGAGCAGTTAAGTCCGTGATTTTTGCTTTCTTGTTTTTTAATATAGGCATTTAAGGCAATAAATTTTCCTCTCAGCACAGCCTTTGCCACATCCCATAAGTTTTGATAAGTTGTATTCTCATTTTCGTTTTTATCCAGATAGCTACTGCTTTGTCTAGCAATTTCTTCTTTACCCCACTGAGTGTTTAAGAGCATGTTATTTAATCTTCATATATTTGTGAATGTTCTCCTTCTTTGGGAGTTATTGAGAACTAGCTTTCTTCCATTGTGATCAAAACAAGTGCTTTGAATAATTTCAGTGTGTTTAAATTTATAAAGACCCGTTTTGTGTCCCAGAGTATGATCTATCCTGGAGAAGGTTCCGTGGGCACTAAAGAAGAATATATATCTTTGTGTTTTGTGGTGCAGTGACCTGTATATGTCTATTGTGTCTGATTCCTTTATTGAGTTGTTTAACATCTCTGTTTCCTTGTTGATCTTCTGTCTGGTTGCTCTTTCTATAGTGGATAGTGGTGTATTGAAGTCTCCTACTATTATTGTTGAAACGTCTATCATTCCCTTCAGTTTTTCCAGTGTCTCTCTCAAGTACTTTGGAGCTTCTTGATTGGGAGCATATTATAAATTTATGATTGTTATATCTTCTTGGTAAATTGTTCCTTTAATTAATATAGTGTCCTTCTTTGTCTCTTATGATGTCTTTACATTTAAAGTCTATTTTGTCCGATATTAGTATAGCTAATCCTTCTTTCTTTTGGTTACAACTTGTGTGGAAAATCTTTTCCCATCCTTTCACTTTCAATCTATTTATATCCTTGTGTCTAAGATGAGTCTCTTCTAAACATCATATAGTTGGATTGTGTTTCTTAATCCATTCTGCCAATTTTTATCTTTCAATTGGTATTTTAGTCTGTTAACATTCAAACTTATTACTGAAAAGGTGTTTCTTGAATCCACCATCATATCTTTTTTATTTTGTCAGAAATATATATATTCTCCTCCTTCTTTCTCTTTTTATCCTTTAAGTTACCCTTACTGGTACCCTTCAATTCTATGCTTTCTTCTAGACCTCCCTCTCCTGTCTTTTTTTTCAACTGGCAGAACTCCCTTTAGTATTTTTTATAGGGTCAGTGTCTTGTTAACAAATTCTGTCAGGGTTTGTTTGTCTGTGAAAATTTTAATCTCTGCCTTAGTTTTGAAGGACAATTTGGCTAGGTCCAGAATTCTTGGCTAGAAGTCTTTCTCTTTCATGATCTTAAATATATCATACCACTGCCTTCTTGCCTCCATGATGCTAGTTGTGTAGTCTGAAGTCAGTCTTATGTGGTTTCCGTTGCATGTAATATATTATTTTTCTCTTGCTGCTTTCAGAATTTTCTGCTTCTCTTCAGCATTTAACAGACTGATTAGTATGTGTCTTGGTGAAGGCCTATTTGGATTTATTCTGTTTGTAGTTCGTTGGACTTCTTTGGCTTGCATATTTATGTCCTTTATAAGGGTTGGGAAGTTTTCCACCATTATATCCTCAACTACTCTTTCTAACCGATTACTCCTCTCTTCTCCTTCTGGGGCACCAATGATTCTTATATTTGAGTGCTTTGTTTTATGTATCATTTTGCTGAGTTCCAATTGAAATTTTTTTATGTTTTTTGCTGCTTGATGTTTTGAGTGTTCATCATCAGGTTTCCTGTCCTCTATATCTCTTATTCTTTCTTCTATCTCTTCAAATCTGCTGTTGTGTGCCTCTAGTATGTTTTGTATTATAACCGAGTCTTTACTCCCTATATCTGCTATTTGCCTTTCTATTCTTTAAAATTCATCTTTATGCTCTTCTACTGTCTTCTTGATCTCCTTTGTGCTATTAGCTATCCCCCTTATTTTATTAACTAGAGTTATATGAACATCTTTGATTAGTTGTTCCAACATCTCTGACTCCTCTGGTGTTTCAATTTGGTCATTAGGCGGGGCTATATCTGTCTGCATTGTGATATGCTTAGTGCTCTTCTGTTGTTTTTTCACACATATATCACATATGTTATAATCACATAAATATCTTCGTTGATTTACTTTGGGGGTTGATTTCCTTCAATGGTCTGGAGTCTTGTGTTTCTGGGATGGATGTTTAGCAGGATGCAGCATATGGGATGGGGCAGAACAGTATGGTGATGTCTTGCAGCGCAGGTACAGGCACAGGTTGGGGATGTTATACTGGTGCTTGTGAACGTGGCTACCCAGTTACCAGGGAGGCTGGAGCTGTGCAGGTGCACAAGTCTGGAGCGTGTAACCCTGGTGTGCCCTGGTCCAGGCCGTGGGGACCTTTGTGCACATGAGCAGAGTGCAGTGGGGTGATGTTATGCCTTAATGGCATGGAGGCAGATATGACCTGGCTGCACAGGTCAGCACTTTGTCAGAGTTGGGAAGTCTGACTGAGGGCTGTGCACATGTACTTGGTCTAGTAGTACCGAAAACTGATGCTCCCAGTGCTGAAGGAGGTGGTTGGGGGCCGTGCACATGTGTAGGTAGGTCTAGGTGTCCCTTAAACTGTTGTGCAGAGCTCAAGGGGGCAGGGTGAGGCTTGAGACACTTTGGGTGGGGGATGGGTATAGCCTGCTTTTGGTGGTATGTACCCGCAGCCTTTATGTGCTGTGGAAAGCCTGCAAGGAGCAGGGAGTGGGAGTGCTCAGGAAGGGTACAGGAAAGGTGGGTTGGGCTGCACTTGGGGTGGGGGTGTTAGACAGGTACCTGTGCTGGGAGCTGGTGGGACAGGTGCACTTGGTGGGCAGGGAGTGGGGTTAGGTGACAGGTTTCAGGTACGTGGAGTATGAGTGAGTTGTGAGACATAGGGCTATGCTGGTGAGGGTAGTGCATTCAAGGAACATGGTTTAACTTACTTCCTAGACCCCATCTACCCATCCATGCACTCCTGTGGGCTCCATGCTTCCACATGAAGCTCCAGTTTTCTGCTTCTCATTTCCTCAGCCTCTGCAACCAGGGCCGTCCTTTGTGGTGCAGGAGTCTCTCCCAGGTCAGCTACACTCCTGAATCTCTGTCTCAGTTGCCCTCCTGTGCTTTCTCTAACTCTTCCTTGGAGCACAGCTCAACTCGATCTACCCTATTTGGCCATCTTCCCAGAACTGATAATTCTTTATATCCATGAATTCTTGTTTCCTTTCTGCCTTGAGATATTGCTTATCTCAATTTTTTTCTTCCTTCAAAGAGATTTTAATGCACTTCCTTCCTTTAGTATATGCCCTTATGGTTTGAATTTCAAGTCTTCAGACACCAGCTATATTCCTTGATTTGATCATGCCTCATCAGTTTCCTCATCAATAAAGTCAGAATAATGTAAATTTCAACTTCATGGATTGTTGTGAGGCTTTGCAAAAAGTAAACGAGTTACTTTATGTAAAATCCTTTGATCCTGGCACGTAGTAAGTTTTCAATAACTTCGCTATCAGCAGCAGAGCAGTAACAATACCGCCATCACTGTAATCTTCAATATTAATTAATATTGATTAATAAAAATCAGTACTATCATCACCTTCATCAATACTATCATTATTTCTTTGAGCATGAAAAATGTAGTTATTTTAAAGTCTTTGTCATAGTGTCCTATAAAACTCATTTAATCTTAAGGAAACTCATAGTTACGTGTTATTTTTGTATGTCACCTCTTTAGCATTCGCTTTGTTTCAGTGTTTTAGAATTTGGGTGTGAAAACTCAGACTTGTTCATTTATTGCTGTTGCTTTTTCATTCTCTTCTCTGGGCCTCCACTCCCTGTCTAGCCAAAATCAATGTCTTATAATTGGTTCTGAGTTCCTATGCTGAGGAGATATTGATGGGATCCAGGTCCAGTTATTGAACCTCTTGTCCTCTCTGTTGTTTCCACTTGTAAGGTGTCTGTTTCCTTCAACCTCCTTAAGCATTATAGTCTCAAGCAATTAGGCAGCATTTTTTCCATCAGAGGTTTTTTCACATGTCCAGAGACCTGCCATGATCCTGGGCCCATTTCCCTATCTTGGGTAAGCATTTTGCATTCCTATTATCCTATAGTGGTTGAATAGCCTACTGTACTACAGCTTGTTTTCTGATCTAGAGCCCAATAGGCCTCTTGTCTCAGGTCTTTGACACTTCAGGTTCATTGGGATGCTAGTCTTATTTTGAGTTCTGGAAATGGCATTTGGTTTCCTGTTTTTATGTCTTACTGACTACTTCTGTGTTTTTGGAGTAAAGGAATGCACACAAATCCTGACCTTATTGTGTGTGTCATCTTGACTGAGAGTTGTGCCCACTTTAATCTTTATTATTGCTTCCCTTCTACTTTATGGAGTGTCAATTTTGTTGTTAGTCACTTACTCCCTACCCTTTTTAACCTGTTTTAGTTTTCTCCTGGGACTCATGGCTATTGTATTTTATGTTTATTTGAATATTTTTGGTCTTTCCCCTCCCCACTTGAATATATACTCCCTAAGGCAACTCATTGTTGTGCACTGCTATTTTCTTAACATCTTAAAAAGTTCCTCTTATTTATGCAGTAGGTATTCAGTAAACATTTGTAGAATCAATTAAAGAATGATGACATTTTTGCCTTCAAATGTTTCATAATAATAAAAGAAAAACTCTGTATGCAATTTAGGGTCTTACAGCTTCATTGAACAATTCATAAATCAATCAGGCAGCATCATATTAAGAAAGTGGAAGGGAGCTCTGCCAAGAGTAGAAGCTGGATGTTCATATAGGGTAAATGTGGATACAAACGAGGAAATGTTCTGATTGTCTGATGTTGTTTACATTTTCCATAGGGACTCTTACAAAGTGGGGAGCAGTTATGCACTGATTGGTATGGTATACTTGTCCAATCTGTTACTCTATCTCTACTGAAACAAAACAAATTTTATCACCACCTGTTGCTTATCAGTAACTGTATAGTTGGTGTTCCATTTTCTCAGAAAACCCCCATAGCTCAATTGTTTCTATCTTCTGGGAAAGCCCTTCTTGGAAAGGGATCCCCTCCAGGCAAAGCCCAATGCCGGCTGCCACTTTAGTTAACTTAATAATCACTATTGGCATCTGATCTAATGCATATTTGGCACTCTCTATTGACTTCTTGGGGAATAGTAGTTTTAGTTTGGGGGAAGGGCAGGCTGTATAATCGTTTGGCTCTACATGTAGCTATTTACTGGGTATGCAGTCTTTTCCTACTTCCTGGGGGACATAAATTATCAAGACTTGCCCTGTTTTCCTGTACCAGAACCGCATCTGTGAGCCTCAGGTGTCAGAACTCTAGAGAGGCAAGCTCAACCTTCTTCTTGGGCCCAATGCTTATTCAGGTACTTTCATTTCTTTGTTTCTTCCTCAGTATTAGCAAAAATCAGAAATTTAAACCTGTGCTCCTCCTTCTTATCTCTTGACATACTATTGTTTTATTTATAAAGGATTTTACTTTGGGGTTTATCCTGGAAGCCCATATCAATCCCTTCTACTACTTATTAGAAACCAACCTGATTGAATCAGCTTAATGGAGTTATAAAATTAACTACTCTGGTGGTTTTCCTCTTCTGATCTTTTTTATAATGGTTTTACTCTGCTGTTGAAATTGCTCATACCTCTGGGGTAATTTTCTCCTGTCCTTCTTTTGGCTAATGTTTATTCCTCTCTTCTTTTTTTATTATTCCAACTCTATCTACTTTAAATGTAAGAATCAATCATGCTCTGGTCTGTCTATGGTACATTTTCTGGTTTCTAGTGCTGGCATAAGTTCATCTTTCTTTTTCATTTACATAATTTCATAGCCATCATTTTATGAGATTTAGACCTGGAGAGGAGGTAGACACATTTCTCAATATGCAATCTTAGACCTGGAGGGGAGGTAGGTGCAGTTCCTCAATAAACAGTCTTGACTCAACCTCTCATAATTTTTTTTTCACTTGTATTAGAAATGAACTTTTCCACATCTGCATAATTTGAAGTGTTCCTCTGTCTGTTAATCTTTCCTAGGAGACATTAGAGAACAAAGAGCCATCATAAAGACAGTGATTCAGGTTATTTGAAAGATAGAAATTGTTTATAGATTATCACATTTTCTTCAGGCTTAATCTGTGAAGTATCCTCTTTTCTTTTTATGGAGTTTGAAACTTTTTCTTTTGCCAGTTTGCTACATAAGATTCAAAATGGATATGGTAGTGTGACTTTGATTATATGCCTATCATTGGTCAGGTCACCTAGCATAAGAGGGGTTGGCTGAATCCAGGAGAGTCAATAAATCTGGAATTCCCCTCTGTTCCCCTTTTATTTCCTACCTTCTGCTTCTTTTCCTAAATTAATCAACTCCCATGTTTCCTGACCATCACCTATTAATTGAATTTTCTTTTTCTTTAGCTTTGGGGGTCCTCATATTAGTAGTTCAGGCAATTGCTGCTATGAGGAAATGCTGGCTGTTTATTTGAAAATAGGCTCAGATTTTGGTGCTGCTCCACAATCCTGAAGTTACTTGAAATTACTTCCCATTAAGTAAAGTAGTACCTCCCCCCCAGATTGACCTGTCAAATATAGGTATATTCCCATAGAATGCTTGGGGGCTGGGGGATAGGGAGTGGAGCAGAGCTTATGAGTTTCTTTAAGCCTTGGGACTTAAATAGTTCTTTGAATGAATATTCTGATTCTGAATTCAAAGTTCCTGTGTTTCCACATGGAACTTTTAATAACTAAAACTAAAAAATATTCAACTTGAACACTTGGAAAGTTCAGTGGGAAATCCTGTTGAGACAAAGTATGACTCTAAACTGACCTAAAATTCACATTAAGTGACTTTTTGCATGAGCTATTAGAGCAGATCAGTTTTAGGATTGTAGATTCTTATCTTATACTCTAGTTTAAAACCTTCATTGGTGGCAGATGTGATAGTCTTGATTAGTTACTGGAATCCTTTAAAATCCTTTAAAAGAGAGAGAGTTACAGAGAGAGAAAGAGACAGAGAGAGAGAGCGCGCGCCACAGAGCCCAGACAGCCAGAGACCTGTAGAGATGAAGAAGGAATCTGCCCCTGGAGGGAGCATCATGAAACAAGAAGCCTGGAGAGAAAGCTAGCAGATGTCACCACATGTGCCTTTCCGGGTCAGAGAAAAACTCAGAATGTCATCAGTCTTCTTGAACCAAGATATCTTTCCCTGGATGCCTTAGATCAGACATTTCTGTAGCTTTGTTTTAATTTAGACATTTTCATGGCCTTAGAACATGTAAACTTGCAACTTAATAAATTCCTCATTTTAAAAGCCATTCCATTTCTGGTGTATTGCATTCTGGCAGTTTGGAAACTAGAACAGCACTAATCTTTAAATCTCTACTGCCATTGCCCTGCCTGGGTGGGTTGAAGCAGTGGTTGCTGCTGCCTTTGTCTGGGGTGGTTTGAAACCGTAGCTGCCCTCAGAGTTGGGAACCAGTGAATGGAATTCACTAATCAATACTATAGAGTGTTTGAATTTCCAAATAGTTGTTTCAGGCACTTCCTACCTGTTTAATAGCTTTTACTATTACTCTACCATAGTAAATAATAAGATATTCTACCGTTTTCCCCAGAAGTCTATAGTGTAAGGGATATTTTATATCCTCTCTGGCCAATGGTTTAAAACAAAGAGTTTTAAACAAAGAACAACCTATATGTGTTCATTAACTGAAATCAAAATTTTATTTTTGTGGTAGATTGTATTATTGGTAATTATTTATTTCAGACACTCAAGAGTGTCAGTGTCAAAAATGGTAAAACAGAAAAGTATAAAACTCAACTGCCCAATGCAAAAGCAACTAGCCACATATGTTTATAAAAAAATGATAAATTTGAAAATTCGGATCCTCAGTTGCTCTGGACACATTTTAAGTGCTTGATAGCTACATGTGACTAGTGGCTATTAATTTGGACAGCTCAGAAATGGAATAGTTCCATCATCACAGAAAGTTCTATTGGATAGTGCTGTTATAAAAATATCAGTGTGGTTCCCAAGACCTATCTGAGATTAGTTTTAGCTCAAAGGACATTGTTTTGGTGTGCTGAGCTGACAAAATGAAATATACCAGAAGTGAGTTGGCTTTTAACAATGGTGATTTATTAACTTACTATTTACAGTTGGCCATGAAAATGTCCAACTCAAGGCATCAACAGGATGATACGTGGACTCTGACGACAGGCTGCTGGCAGCTTCTCTGTCACATGGCAGGGCACATGGTGACGTCTGCTGGTCCTTTTCTCCTTGCTTTTGTTGATTTCAGCTTCTGTCTTCAATGGCTCCTTCTTTTAGCTTCTCTGATGCTCTTCTTCGAATTTCATTTCTTAGCTTCTCTATGTATTTTATCCTCTTATAAAGGATTAAGACCTATCTGGAATGGGGTGCGTCAGATCTCAATTGAAATAACCTAATCAAAAGTTTCCACCCACAGGAGGTCTGCAACCACAGGAATGGATTAAAAGAACATGGCCTTTTTTGGGTTACATAACAGCTTCAAACTACCACAGATTTGTCTTAACATTTTGTTATTTTTTTCCTCTCAGTGTTCTTTAAAAATATATGATCCCATCATCTTTAATATACTTATTATATGTAGAGAAATAATAGGTACATTCTAAGTTCCAAAATATAATTACATAGCTACCTATTTTTGTTTTTCATTTTATTTTTTTTCCAGTGTTGTAAATGCTTTAACTGTACACTGTTGAGTGGACAAGGTAGAGATTGGCCTTGATATAATCCTTGATTCTTTCCAAGGCTACAGTCTCAATGAGTTATAATTCTTCAAAGATAGTTGAGTTTTTTAAAGCTTATAAATAACCATTAATCAAAATAGAAAAATGACCATTTCGTGCAATTACAATGTTATTTATTAGTTAGATTTAAATTTAATTTTAAACTTTAAAACATAATGTTTGGAAGTGTGCTTAATATTTTGCATTCTTAAACAGAAGCAATCAGGTTTACCAGTATGAACATGTAAATCAGGCACTTATTTGCCATTAACTATTTAGATTAATTTTCCTAAATATTTTTGTGTTCATGAATGATGTACAACCCCATTTTTCTTTAAATAATTATTGAGCATTTCAACAAATGTGCTCTGATTTTGGGATCATGTGAAATGTTGTCACTGCTATGCTTCTCATGCATTCAGCTTAGATGAAATTGTTCATATCTAAACTCTTTTAGTTCCACCAAATCTAGGGAGAGTTTGTTTAAGCAGCCAAAAAGCTCCTGTCCCTGCTGATGGAATATTTGATAGAAACTAAATGACTTTTTTTCAGCTCAGTGTATTTTGTAGATTTGAGCAATTGTTGTTCTTTAGTCCATTAAGCCATTTTATCAACGTTTCCCAACACTACTTTACATTCATATTTTGTTGATTATTCTGATCATATTTAAAAATTTCATTAATTGGAATTCAAAGGCAACTTGGTGAAAAGTTTGAATTATGAAGCATAAAGTGTTCTTGGAAAAGGTATTTATATTGCTTAATGCATAAAACTGTTTTAAGTCAAACCACCCAATAAAAACCTGATTTGGTGACAAGATAAGAATTATAATTTAACAGTATCTTTTTAAAGGAGAGTGTTGGCCTATGTTCACAGTTTATTTTTATTGTATCTAGGTACAACAGCTTTTGAAGTTCTTGCAAACAGTGTGGTCTCTCAATTATATACATATGCCCCTTGAAAACACCTTTCAGTATTTTTGTTAATATTATTCTTAGCAGGCAGACTTCAGTTTATTCCCTATCACAAGCAGAAACATATCTCTAATTAAAGAGATTAATGAACTCAAACCATTTGGCAGAACAGCTTCCTACTTCCTTTGTGGTTGCCTAGATCTTCCCCTAGCTTTGAAGTATACTTGAAGTATATTGATAGTGGCTCTAAGAACTAAAGGAGGTCCTAGCAATGACAGTAATAGCTAGTAGAATCTTTATTTTTAAACAGATGAAAATCATTCACCAAGTAAGCCTCATTGAACCTTGCTTGCTGCTTAGCACTGTCCTGGTTTTTATGGGGTTCCTTTGGTACATGAGTTAAAGGGTCTGTATAGGAAGAATTTATGAATGAGTCAATGGATAAGAATGTAGATTTATTCACCCTAAATAAAGAAATAATTAAGCTAAAGAAATAAGTGTTTTGTTTTTTTTTGGTCTAAACGATAATTTAGATAAAACATCTCTATTATGGCACAAGGAAATATGTATAGAGAAAATGTGCTAGTGACACAGAATAGCCAAAAAAGTAAGAAAAAGGCTCTGAAGGCTAACAACCCAGCTTTATTACTTTCTGTGTGACTTTGGGAATATTAAATAACATTTTTGACCTTAGTCAAAAATGTTTCCTCCCCTGCATAAAACACAGATAATGATAATACTATTTACCTCCTAAGGTGGTTTTGAGGATTAACTATTTAAGTACTAGAAAACATTCAGTAAATGTAGTTATTGAAGCACTCCAGTTAACATGACAATGATCTGATAATGCTTCTAAATTGCTATTTAGCATGTGTCTGTATCTGAATCTGATGCAGACCCCATTATATTGTTATGGACTCTTGCAGATTTATCACTGCAATCATCAGATTTGATAGAAATACTGATTTTATATTCTCTAGAATTGGCAATTGTGTCTCATGTGGAAATTAGGACAAAACTCACTCGAGGTTAACAGCTATTATATAACTGACACTATTATAACAGTGTCAGTTATTGCCTTTCTAGCTAAGGTCTGATATACTAAGCAATGAATATTTTACATATGATATAAGTTGACATGTTAATTTAAGTAATAAATAGAAACTGAAGACTTTTAATTTTACAAAGTGAATATGAAGTATGTGAAGTGCTGTGACTCCCATCCTATTATTCAAACCCCTTCATATCTCAAAGTCTAATTTTGTTCTATCTTTGGGGGATTTGGAGTATATGGATAAAGAAGGGAAGAGGGGAGAAATAAGCTACCGAGAGATTGAAGTTGTTATAATCTTCAGAATTCATGGTGTCTTTCAGTGTGCATAAAAGACCTATCATCCATTTATAAGCATTTACTATAAAGCTCAAATCTGTGTTCACTGATAAACACACTTTAGCACATGCTTTCTGGGTATGGGAATGTTGCAGTTTTTATGAAAGGGCTTGGATCCTGGGAAATTTTAAGGCTGTACTTCAGTAAAATATCTCATCAATCCCCCAAAGGGACAGGGATAATCAGAATCTATCATAATATTAGAAGAATCAGAATTACTCAGTTGCACATCTGATGGAAAATTGGTGTCATCATTATTTACAATAGTTTTATGGGAACTTTATGAACACAAATGCTGCTAATGAAATACATACCTGATTCAGGAGTTTCCAGAGTAACAGACTGGCACTGACTTCTTCTATTTGTTAAAATATAAATGTCACTGTTATGTTTTCTTATAAGGCCATCTTTATTTAGATCAGCAAGTATATAATTTTCATTATACTTGATATAATAGTTTCAAAAATTTAAAATGTGAACTCTCAATTGGGTAGGCTAGAGAAATGTGCATTTCACTGAAGCTGGTTACATGAAGAAAACCTATAAATGACAAAACTGCTGTAATTTTCTGCTTGCATACCAATGAATACATATCCTCATTCATTTAGCAAATATTTATGGTGAACTTCTTAAGTGTCAAGAACCGTTGCACATGCTTGAGGCTGGGAGGTTTAGACTTGGAAAAGTGAGAGCCCTGGGCCATGAGAAGGCAGCTGGGAAAGAGTTGCACAAATTAGCCAGGACAGAATGGAATGCATGACGCAAGTGACCACAGAAGTACACCTCCCCCTTCCCACGCCCCTCCCCTCATTTTCTTTCTGTATTGGAAACTAAATAGTGTTTCAGAATCTTTCACATGTCATGCCCAGTGGTTCTTTTAAAGTTGACCTGTTGGGTCAACTTTAAAAGTGGGGTTGTATGAGTGGTTCAGTGGTAGAATGTTCACCTTCCATGTAGGAAACCTGGGTTTGATTCCTGGCACATGCATCGCCCCCCACCCCCCCAAAAAAAAGTTAACCTGCGAGATGATGATTTGTTTTTATCCCTATTTACCAAAGCCCCCAAATTAGTTTGAAGGCAGCTTCCATGTTTTGTTCCTCTACTTCTATAGTTAGTGGAAATTTGCATCAGGGAATTTCAGGGCTTAATTAGTCTAGAGTTTTTATGTGACTAATATGTGACTAGCTGCAGAGTAACATTTTTCTAAACTATCTATGGTCCAGTGGTCCTTGTCACCACATGAGAGAGAACACCTCTCTTATGGTGCTTATTTCACAAGTAGCTGCAACCTGTCTGGTGCCCTTTAGCCTGTGCTCTGAGCATGGTCTAGTTATACAGTAGTCAGCAATGAGGTCTCATGCTCCATCCAACTTCTCCTTCCCAAAGGATCATGGGGTGTGTTCCAAGAATGTGGGAACTGAGAGCCCACCCCTACCTCCTCCCCCCAAGGCTTGTGGGTACACGGTTTCCTCAGGTATGGCTCTTTGTTGTGTTCTGTATTGTTTTGCTAAGTGACCATTCTAGTAATCCAATCCTGTTCAAGTTGTTTTACATTGTTTTATTCTCCCTTTCTTGAGACTTTTGTACTTGCATTCCTGAGTGATGGAATTTCTAAGCTGATTTTAATCAGAGTTACTGAAAGATACCTGTTGTCAATAAATTGTAGGGGTTTATCAGAAAAAAGAAAAAGGACCATGGCCACAGAAACATATGTTCTAGTGGAAAAGTGAGGACCTTAAGCAGGTAATAATAATAATAATAAAGTTTAATGCATGTTAAGATAAATTATTTTGATGACAAAATGGGCATTTTTATAATCTGTATATTTGTTTTGTTTCTTTTGCTGCTGTGTGACAAAAATTATTACTCAATCTTGTCATTTTTCTCTCTAGATAGAATGTATTTTCTAACAAAACTTATGGCTTACTAGTACTTTTGACTTTGCCTGAATTAGTAAAGCTTATTTTTGGTTAAAAGATCTGCCATTTCCTTGAAAGGAAGTAAGTTCTTCAGTAACCTTGTCCTTCGAGATAATTTTAAAGCTTCTCACAATATTTTTCTACTGCATTTCTAAACTTCTCTAATTTGTTTCTTGAAGTATTCACAGGCCATGCTTATGGTTTCTGCTCATGTGGTCCATTTAACATCGAAACAAATGCTTTATTGAGCAGTGTGGTTTCTCGAAAACCACACTAGTGGTCTCATTATGTAACCTTAAGCATTACTTTGGGAGTTGAATCCTCAACTAGAGTGGTAAAAAAACTTTATAGCTAATCTGATTTTGCTGTCAGTGTCCCATATCAAAATAGCTCTTGGTGGATTACAAGAGCCAGGTTCTGTCTGTTACTTGTGCCTGTTTCAAATTCATACTCAGCCATACCTCTTCTGCTGAAGAAGTATATATATTGTATTTGTTATTAGCTTTTAAGCAGGAATTGGCATCATTGCTATTTTAAGATATTATAGACACTGTATATCTTTAGAGATGTTTAATTGCATTAGTAGTTGCTTTGAGTCTTCAAATATCGAGAATGATTACCCAGCTTTTACACTATTGTCATTTGAACATAGTAGTAGTTAATTTAAAATACATATGTAAATTGCCTAGATGCAAGTGACATACTATGATTCTCTTTAAAAAAAATTCTGGCAACTCTTCTAGAAATCAGTTCCTGTCACGAGGCCGAGAAATGACTTCGATATATTCTTTATTCACTGGGAAGTGTTATTCATTCCCTTGAACATAGCCAAGGGAAATTTGCTGACAAATATAAATATGAATAGGACAATAAAGCTTGCAAACAACAGCAACAAAAGAATGTTGATACAAAAATCTAAGAAGATTTAAAACCAATTTCCTGTCTCTATCATCCCCTACTATCTTTCTTCCATTTGCCATATCCATAAGCAATGTCAGATCAAAAGTGACAAATTACCTTTTTAAAACTTGTACTAGGTGAATTAAAAACCAATTAATTTTTAAGTTTTCCCATGTTCTTGGAAGATCTAAATTATCAACCTAAAGTATTCTGCTTTGGTAATAGCTTTTAAAAAAGTATAAATAGTGAAAGGAGATGGGATGTTCAATGGGGCTTTCAATTTAAACTTGAACTACTCAAGAGACTTTGTCTTCCAGGGGATTTTTAAAGGTACATTTTATTGTCCTGCTTAAAGTACATGTGTGCTGGTTTAAAACTGTCATGCACCCCAGAAAAGCCTTTTCTTTCAATCCTAATCCAATCATGTGGGGCAGTCATATTCTTTTAATCCTAATCTATATTGTAGGGTGGGACCTCTTTATTAGGTTGTTTCCAAGGTATGTGACACACCCAATTGTGGGTGTGTCCTTTTGATTAGATAGAAATGTGACCCTGCCCATTCAAAAAGTGGGTCTTAATTAGCTTACTGAAGTCCTTTAAGAGGAGAACATTTTGGAGAAAGTTCAGACACACATAGTTGGAGAACTGACACAGTGAGCAGAGAAATGAAACCAAGACACAGACATTTGGAGATGCAGAAGATACTAGAAGCCCTGGGAGATGCTGGGAAGCTGAGAGGACCATTTGAAACCAGAAGCCAGGAGGAAGAACAGAAAAGTAGCCATGTGCCTTCCTGTATAACAGAGAAACTCTAGACATAGAAAATCAGCCCTTCTTTCGAGAAGGTATACTCTTGCTAGATGCCTTAATTGGCCATTTTCACAACTTTAAAATTATAGCTTGTAACTCAATAAATCACCTTTATAAAAGCCAATCCATTTCTGATATATTGCATTCTGGCAGCTTTCGCAAACTGAAACATCACCTGTTACTCTTTTTGGTTACAGAAGACTTCTTGTTCTTGCTCAAAACTAACACTTGACTCCTTGCTGAAAAGTTTCAAACTTCACTTTTCCTCTCCTTTTCTTCCAAAAAGCTTTTTAATTATTTATACTCTAGTATTAATGAGAATTACATCTACAGATCACATTAGGGTTAGGCCAAGACATCTTGAAACAGGAAATGTCTTTATGAGTGAGCTTTGATGGACCCAAAGCCAGTAAAAGGAATTGGGGACCTGGATGTTATATGCTGACCACATGAGGAAAATTTAGTAACACCCTGTAAATATTAAATCTGTTATCTTTCTTGATCACCAAAAGTTAAATTTGAATTTAGATTTTTTTTTTAAATTTTATCTTAACAATCTAAATTTCCCATGAGAGTCAGATAGAATATAGCTGAATTTAATATTCTCCAGAAGCAATGTAGGGCTTGCTACATTTAACTTCTGAATAATTCCGTGGTTAAAAAGTGTAATAACTTTTTAGCTATTGAAAATAAAATGGAGTCCCATCTTTTCAAGTCTATTTGTTTTCATCTAGGTCTCTAATATTCCATCCTGGTGGCATGCACTTGATTTCAGTGAAGTTGAATGTAAGTACAGCTTGTCACTCGAGCTATAGGAAGATATTGAAAGCAAAAGAGCTATTGACCTGAATAATTTTTTTTTTCATAAACATGAACTTATCAAGGATCCTTCACATTTAGATTGATCTTTCCCCCACCCTCACTCATTAAATCTCTATAGGAAGCTTCATTATGGAAAACTAACTTTGTATTGATGTAAAATCTCTCCTTAGATTTTTATAGGCTTCAGTTTTTATCTAGCTCTATTTGGCCAGATACATGATAGAATAGTAAAACAGCTATATACAACATAGGGGAAGGACAACTAAATCATACTAGAAGATCAGAAAGCCTTTCTAGAGTTGTTTTTATCAGTATTACTCTTGAGTTGCAGCAGAAAGAACAGATTCAAACTGGCTTAAACAAAAAATGGACTATCATTGGGTCATATAAATCAAAAGACCAGATTAGGTATGTTGCCAGTACTTTGCTTTCATCTCTTTTCTCTTTTTCTCTGTGTTTCTCAAGTATTTTCTTCCAAAGTGGTGGCAAAGTGCCCATATGTCTTTTTGCCAGCCAAAGAATCCTGATGATAAGGTGCTTTGTTCCTGACAGTTATAACAAAACTCCCCTGGAGACTACTCATTAACTCAGCTTCATTCATGTCTTCCTGGTGACCAATCACAGGAGGAGGCTATTCTCTGAATGACAGGGTCTGGGTCATATATTCTACTCACCTCTGGAGCCCCTAAGGAGGATGCCAATAAAAAAAGGGAGGGATTAGGAGAATTACAAAGAATACATATGCCTATATGGAAGGATATGTAGTGAGTGGGTAGGCTAGAAGTAGAAACTATAGTCAGATTATGAACAATTTTAATGTTAACCAAAGCTTTCACATCTTATTCTAAAAGCTATAATTGAAGGATTTACAAGGAGTATAACATTTCCAGATTCATGTTTAGTGAAATCTCTTTGGTAACATGATGAAGAGGATAGATAGGTTGATAAGTAGACAGCTATGAAAGTTGTAATATGTTTCCCTGAATTCCAATATATCATCTTATCCATCTCCTATCTTTCTGCCTGAGTTTGACAATCTGTGTCTAGATATGAAATATGAGATAAAGAAGGCTTTAAACAGGGGTAGAAACAGGAGTAAAATAGGTTAAGGGATTGGATATAAATAAATGTGAACAAAGAATCAACAGAAATTAACCTAAGAGGGTGAGAAAGAAAAAGGTACATTTAACCCATGAGACTATGAGAACGGTGGTGACATTTAGGGAAAAAATTAATTTGGTGTCACATAGATGATCATTTACACAAATTCGGTCTTAGAGTATTTATAGCAGTGGATAAAATTATGAAACTAAAGTTTGGAAGGGTGTTTGTAGCTTATAGAAATGTGTTCAAGCCCATGGAACTTTAGATCATGCAAATGGAGATTTGGTTTCTTGGTGAGGGTGGTTGAAAGCAAAAAAAAAAGGAAGGATGGATACAAAGAGAAAAGAAAAGGGTCAAAAAGACTTTGAGAAATACCAACCTTTGGACAGTGAGTTTTAGAAAGAAGAGTCAAAAGATATAGGAAAAGATTGATCTGAGAGATGGGTAACCCAGGAGAGTACTAAAACCAAAGAGTTTTAAGAAGAAAAGAAAGGATGGTTCTGTAAAATACTTCAAGAAAGTTAAAGATGAAGATAGAGAAAACGAAAGGACATTGCATTTGGCAATTAGGTGTCTATTGATATTTGAGAAACGATTTCAAGTCAAATTTCAAGAGTCGGATAGGTATTCAGAAAAGTGAAAACATTAAGTGCTGTATACTCCTTTAGAAAGTTTTCTTGTGCAAGGAAGAGCAATTCCCCCATTCTCTGCCTTTGACCTTGTTCTTTTCTTAGTTCATTCTCTCTCCTGAGGCACCTTACCCACCTCCATGGTTTCATCCACCATGATGACTTATAAAATCCTTCTCTCTAAATCCTACCTATTATGTACCACCAAGTTAATTTTCTTAGAGTTCTATTAAATCATGTCAGTTATTTGTCAGGAATCCTCAGTGGCTTCCCATTATTGAATGTACAAAGACCAAGCTGTAAAACCTGGACTGAAGTCATTCAACCACAGCCAATCTAATTTTCGAACACTCACCTTTCATTAATACCCTAGGTAAACATTATGCTCTTCTACATGCCCCCAGTGTTAAATAGAACTTCATGCTGTTTCCTGATCATGTCCCGTGCTCTTCAGTTTAGCCAGTCTAGAATTTATCTAATATTCTGCTTGTAGCAACTCTCATTCATTCATTTCCTTCATTGTTTCAGTCATATGCTCAGGAAATATTTACATGTTTTACTGTGCTCTATTGAAGGTAGGGGGAATTGAAGAAGAGGTGTATAGGAAATACAAAGATACAAGGCACAGTTACTGACAAGGTGAGACTTAGTATTTATATATTATGTTCTTCTTTCACTACTAGATCTTACTCTCTGGTTCAGCTTTGCAATAAATATTGGGAAGGTATCCTCCGTATTATCTAATTGACAAGATGGAATGTAATATCCTCCCCAGAAATACCACTTTATTTCTCTTTTCATTATTCACACAAAAGCTGTTCACTATACCCCCTAATTTTGGTTCATATATTTATGGGCACATTTACAATACCCAAATTTATAAGTATGGAATATATGAATAAATAAATAAATGTGTTGGAAGATATTGCTATTCCCTGACCACTTCATCAGATTGGGTTTCTAAAACAAGTTATATCCCTCCATTGTCCCATTCCAGATATGTGTTTTATTTCACCTCCCATCCCCCTACATGGTTAGACTTATTTGAAAGGCTATTTTTGCAATAAACTTTCCTTACCAAATCATTTCTCCTGTCTCTAGACTCTCACTGCAATTTATTTATACCTTCTGGTACCACGCTTCTTCCATTAATATATGTATTATGTGTCTCCTTTCCCAAAGTAGAAACCTCTTTGAGGTTTGACCCCATTTCTTTTTTATCTCAATAAGAAAAGAGACTCACTGAGTATCTCTTGAACAGTGAACCCATGGCTGAAATATGTGACATTTGTATTTATCTTTTTCAGACTCTAAAATTCACAATGACTGTCCCCCATAATGTCTGTAATGATATATAGATGCCCATGGCCATTTGTTTAGTCCTTGATCATTCCCTGGATTATTTTTTCCTAACACATATTTAGATCATCTTGAATAATGTTTCATATAGTATTTGACTTTAAACTTTTCTCCCACTTGTCTACATTTCATATTCAAAATTCTCTGTGGAGTTCTGATAAAACTCTTACCAAATTTTATTTCTTAGTATTAATAAAATAAACCTCTTTCTCTTTCCAGAAGCCCATTTTGGGTACATAATAGGTTCAGAAAACCAAATTTTTTCTTCCCTATATCATCTATGTAGCTAGTTTTTCACTCTCCATATCCCCTATTCTACTTAAATGTCCTGACCTCCAACTAATAGAAGAAATGAAATTTGTATTGCCCAAGTCCTTCAGTTTCCTATCTTAGCTTTCTAAGTTACTATAAAAATAATTCTACTTTTTCCTGACTCTTTTATTCAAGACCAAGTGAATCTGAAGTAATACCAGCCAGTGGATTTGATAATCCTTGTCAGGTCACATATCTGATATTTGCTAGAGAAAATAGCACAATTTCTTGTCATGTCAAGCTTATATAGCACACAGCAGGAAATCACCAATCACAAATACCCATCTTCTCCTTCTGAGGTCAAGAACTAAAAATCTCAAAGTTGCTACTCCTGCCTGTGAGTATTCCTTATTGTTCCATAATACAGTGGTTTTCACACTTTTTTTTTTAACCATAATCTTCCTTAAGAATGGGTTATATGTCACTGTCTAGAACATATGAGTAGAAATGAACACACACATATTTATGACTGAAACAAAAGTTTTGCAAAGCAATACTTTCCTTATTCCAGGATGTAATTTTTGTATGTTGTGCTGTGCTGTTCTATGTCATTACAAAATAAATTTACTGAGTACACTAAGTTGATATAATGATCAATGAGTCAGTCACAACCCACAGTTTGAGAAACACTTTATAGGAGATTTCAAAGATTGCTTTTTAATCAGAACTAGATTCACCCTCTAGTCAACTGGATCCAAAAATTTAATGTATATAATTTAATATATATTTGAGGGACTTTTTAAAATCCAGAATTTTGAACCCCTTCTCCAAGAAATCCTGATTTTGTTGTTCCAGGGTGGGGCCTTAGAATCAGATGTTAAGTCCCCAAAGTAATCCTGATGCAGGTGACCCAGGGGCCACACTTTGGGGAACAATGCATCTTTTTTTATACTGCTCAGGGTTCCACTACCTCATCTCGTTCATTTCTCTGTCTTGTTCATTTACTCCCCATTCTTTTATAGGAACTTGAGTTTTCTCCTGCCTTAATATCTTTATTTCTTTCAAGCTTTATTTTTTATTAATTTAATCATTTTGTAATCTCTGATTACGGCTTTCTTTGTTATAAACCAGGAACTAGAGATATGTCCCTTAAGCTCCTCTTCTTTTACTATTACTGGAGACACTAAGTATCAGGTAAAACAAGTGAGATTGTGGATGACCTCAGAAGATACATGTAAAAATTTAGTACCTGCCACTTGATTTTGTATGTGCAAGTTGGGGAGGGTGTGGTGAATGCTTTGGGAAGTGTAATTTGAACCAAGGTTCTTTATCTTTGCCTTTGGAGCCTACCACTCACTCCATTTCCCTTTCCAAACCCATGCACATTTTCAGAAAACAACTTCAGCATTCTGCCCTCTTATCAGACATCTTCTCCCACAGATTCTTAGAAACTTTAGGATTAAACTTTCCTGCTTTCTATTTGGATTCACACAGGCTCTGTTGATCCAAAAACCCTTTCAAATTCTTTCTTATAAATTCTATCTTGGATGCTCTTTGTACTTTATAGTGCACTTGTGTCTGTCTATTTTAGTTTATCATTGTTCCCTAGTTATTGATGCTGTGTCTTATCTTCTCTACCCACAAGAATAATAAGGTCCCAGAGGCAAGTTGTATGTTGTCCATTTTCCTTTAACACATTAATGTTTAATACAATTGCATGCATAAACTAATGTTTAGTAAATGTATTGTTGAATGAATGAAAAATGAATTTCTACCACTTTGTTATTCACTTTTTTAAAAGTTCACAAATATTTATATTATCATTTATAGGCTTCCTTTATTAATATTTCCATTAGCATACTTTTATCAACGCATTTTATCTCTTGGTGAAAGTTGAAATAGAAGTTAGTTTAATAAAGTCAGTGAATTGTAGCAAAGGAGGATAAGGGACATTGGTTTAATTTAGTGAATACATTACTGTTGATAATTTTAAACCATTTTATACTTGGATTTATACTGGCTTATGAGTTGTAGCCTCTAATGAAGCCTCCTCTTAACATTCCACCAAAATATCTAATGAGCACTTACCAAGACAAAAACTAGCAGAAGTACTAAAAACCAAGTCTAACAGGTAACTAACTGTATGCCAAAATCTGGAACTAAACTGTACTAACTGGTGAAACTGGAGGTGAAACTGGATGAAGGAAGACTTAACCAGGCTTTACTTCATTAAAATAGAGTCCCCCTGAAAGAGACAGGAGGCACTCCTATATATGCTTACCCCTAGTTTCTCCCCTGACTCACAGAAACAAGTTTTGTAGCCACTATAAAACAACTCTCACTCCACAAAGTTGTTGCTGATTTTTAAGTGGCCATATTTATGCATCCATTAAGAAGCTCTAACTGCTAGAAAATAATTCATTGGTGCATAAGGTGTAGATTGGCAGTGGCAACTTGTATATTTGACTAACTTTTTCTATGGTAAAGCCTTGGCAAAAACTAGAATTAATCAAAGCTGGAAATTATAATTTTCTTTAAACTCTGTTTAGAAGAGCTAAGAACCAAGCAATGGAATTGGGACCAATATCCATCTCAACAGAACTGCATTATGTAAATGAATGCCTACGAAATCTTGTGAATTGGACCCTGAGCAATGAACATAAACTAGTTCTTTAACATAGGATTTTTCAGCACCATTGATGTCTTCAACTGTATAATTATTTGTTGTAGGAAGCTGTCTTGTGCATTGTAGAATGTTTGGTAGCATCCCTGGCCTCTATCCAGTAGATGCCAGTAACATACCCACCGAGTTGTGGCAATCAAAAATGTCTTCAGACATTACCAACATCCTCTGTGGTAGGGTGGAAGAAGGCAAAATTGCTCCCAGTTAAGAACTAATCCCAACAAACGGTCTCAAAAAAAAAGAATATCTGACTTTTGATAGCTATTGTCTTACTTAAGGGTCAATAAAGGGAAAAAATCAATATAGGGACTATTTTAAAAATATCAACATTTAAGGAAAAGAAAATATTACTTGAAGACACAGAGAAAAAGAACACCTTTGAAAATGATGTACTTCAAATTCCAGGAAAAAAGTTGTTTTAAGAATGTTTGATAATTAATCAATAATTATCAAATAGTCTTAAAACAACAAGAATGTAATGATCATATGGTAAGAATGTTTGTGTTTATATGTGGTTAAGTTAAATAAATGAATTTTAAAAATTGAAAAAAAAAAGACTATTTGATATACTCAACCAAATGCCAGGCATTCAAAGGGAGAGGGGAGGGAGGGGAGAGAGAGGAGAACAATATTAGTAAGCCATATATAGAGAAAACAGACTGAGAAAACAAAGCAGCAAAATGGAATGAAAATTTATCAGAAGGAGATATGCAGATTATATGGAAATGACTTTTTAAAAAGTGGATGATACATTATTATGGTAAGAGGTAGTATCATAAATAAGCCGCCTTAAACATGCCATATAATCTTTCTAGAATACAGTTTTCTTACATATATATTACAAACCTTACAAACAAAAATGGTCTTTGATCTAGCAATCAACTTCTAAGAAATTGCTCTTAGAAAGTAAAAAATATGTGCAAAGATTAATGTATATGGGTGTTCCTCTCAATATTATTTGACATTGAAGAAAAAAAAAAAAAACAAGTGAAATCAACATAAATGGCCAATGTAGAAGATGCTGAATAATTATGGTATATCTATACAGAGCTTGGACATGGTAAACACTCAGTAATATTTGTGATGCTATGCATCAATTTCTCATGATGACATTAAGGAATAACTAAGAGTAGATATTTACATTGGAAAAAACAAGTTTATCTTGTAGGCATAGTAGGGCTCCATTTTTATATAAACATATGTATATGTGCATGAAGAAACTTAGGAAAATATACATCATTCTAGTCATTAAATGTAGGTTCTATTACTAATTCTCAAGAACTGTGTGTTTGACTAATTGGGACATCACCTGAGCCCTTAATAGCTATTTTAGTTTGCTAATGATGCTGGAATGCAGAATACCAGAAATGGATCTGCTTTTATAAATGGGATTTATTAAGTTACAAATTTACAATTCTAAGGCCATAGAAATGTCCAAACTAAGGCCTCCAGAGAAAGATACCTTGACTCTGAAGAAAGGGCCAGATGGCATCTGGGTTTCCTCTGTCACATGGGAAGGCATCTGCTGGTCCTTTCTTAGCTTCTCTGGTGCAAACACTGGAATTCTTCTCTTATCTTCCCTTGTCTTCCATGTTCTGGCTTTTTGGTACTGTGGGTCCTTGCTTAGCATCTCATGGGTGGGCATATAGTGATGTCTGCTGGGCTCTGGTTCCTGTAGGTTCTCTTAGTGCCTGGCATCTCCTGGAGCTTCTGCATTCCCAAATGTCTGCATCTTGGGTCCTTGCTCTCTTTGTCAGCACTCTAAGCATCTCCCAATGTCTAAATCTATGTCAGCTCTTTTAAGGACTCCAGTAAACTAATCAAGACCCACCTTGAATAAGCAGAGTCACATCTCCATCTAATCATACAGTCATACTTGGACTTCTGGCAAGATGATGGAATAGGAGAGGCTGAGTTCACCACAGCTCCATGCAATGATGAGATTAAGGGCTGAAAAATGACTAGGACAGCAGTTCCAGGGTATGAGTGATGAGAGAGAGTCTTCATCTCTACCTAGGGAGACTCTAAATGAAAAAGTGGAGATACTGTAATAGAAAGAATGGAGTGAGCTCCACCACAATTCCAGCCTACCCCATCAACTGGCTAGGGAGATTTTCCCTTGTGGCTCCACAAAGCAGGAATTCCCCAGGGGGAACTTGGAAGCTAACAGACTTGCTTTCCTTGCATACAAAGACTAATTAGCCAGGGTACAGTTTCTACTCCCCACCATAGGTATCTGGTTTATTTCAGTATAGACTATGGGGACTTTCTCCAGGAGTTAGGAGAAACCCAGAGTGCTGCTGGTTCAACAGCTGGCCAGTGAAAGAGAATTGTTTTGGATCCCGATATCACTCTCCTCCCCCAATGGAGGCCCAGAGACCTCAGGAGTACACAGACGGAGAGGCAAGGGCAAGGAAGCCACCAAACAGTGTGCTGCTATTACCTGCCAGATAATTCCAGATTGGATCTGGGCAGGTGAAGTTGAAAAACTCAGTCCTACAGTCCATGTTCATCCCAAGTAAGAGTTTGGGGACCACCAGAATCATCAAACACAGAAGCGATGGGCCCGTGCTGGAATTAAATCAGATTTCTAATTAATTTAGCTGATACCTGTAGCCAGGGGCAGGTGGTCCTGAGGGGAAGCGGTAGATCAAGAGTACTATCAACTGGGAAGGAGTGGAAAGTGCAGTTTGACAAATTGTCCGCCTGCCTCTTAATAGAGCTTTAAGGATAATTGCGTTCCCCACATGCAATGCGGGACCTGGTTTGGAAGAGAAGGACTGACAAAACAAGTCCAAAAGGGGACTTTCAATGCAAATTAAAATACAAAGCCATAGATGCATAAAGGAAACTAACTTAACAAAATAATCTTATTAAGACATTTAGATCCCTGTGTACAGTGGAAAATCATAAAGCATGTTAAAACTCTTGCAGATATGGCGGAGTCAAATGAGCTAATTAAATCACCTGAGAATGTGGAACAACTAATCAACAATAGTCAAAGCAACATAAAGATATTAAAATAAGACTGGAAGAGCATAAAGAGGAATTTGACAGAATAAATAACAAAAATATAAGATCTCAGAGAGATGAAAGATACTGTAGACGAAATTAAAAAGTATACTAGAGATACAACAAATTTGAAGAGGCAGAAGAAAGAATAAGCAAATTAGAAGATAGGACAATTGAACTTGAACACATAAAGGAACAGATGGCAAGAAAGATGAAAAAAAATGGAATTAGATTTCAGGGAAATGATAGATAACATGAAGCACACAGATATAAGAATTGTTGGTGTCCCAAAAGAATAAAAGAAGTGTGAAGGAATAGGAAGGCCAGTTGAAGAGATAATAGGGGAAAACTTCCCAACTCTCATAAAAGACATAAATACGCAAATAAAAGAAGTTCCATGAACCCCCAATAGAATAAATCCAAAAAGGCCTACTCCAAGACACTTACTATTCAGAATGTCAAATATTGAAGAGAAGCAAAAGTCATGAAAGCAGCAAGAGAAAAGTTGTTCACTACTTAGAACCTACATAAGACTAAGCTCAGACTACGCCACAGCCACCATGCATGTGAGAAGGCAGTGGTATGATATATTTAAGATGTTGAATGAGAATGATTTCCAGCCAAAAATTATTTGTCCTGCTAAGCTGTCCTTTAAAATCAAGGGAGAGATTAAACCTTCACTAAAAAACAAAGGGTAAGACAATTTCCCAACAAAAGATTTGCCCTACAAAAAACACTAAAGTGAGGTCTGTTGACTGAAAAAAAAAAAAAAAAAGACAGGAGAGGAAGGTTTGGAGGAAAGTACAGAATTGAAGAGTAATAGTGAGGGTAACTTAAAGGATTATAAAAAAAGAGGGAAAATAATATGTAGATCTGATAAATAAATACTAAAGGATAAGATGATAGATTCAAGAAATGCCTTAACTGTAATAACTGAATGTTAAACTCACCAGTTAAAAGATACAGAGTGGTATAACGGATTTAAAAATATCATCCATCTATATGCTGCTTACAAGAGACTTGTCTTAGACCTAAGGATATAAATAGATTGAAAGAGAGAGAATAGAAAAGGACATTTTATGCAGGCTCAAACCAAAAGAAAGCAGGGGTAGCTATATTAATGTCAGATAAAATTGACTTTAAATGTAAAAATGTCATAAAAGACAAGAAAAGATATATATTAATCCTATATATTAATTAAAAGTGACAATTCACCAAGAAGAAATAACAATCATAAGTGTTTATGCTCCCAATCAAGGAACTCCAAAGTACCTGAGGCAAGTACTGGCTAAATTCAAGGGAGCAATTGACATTTCAACAATATTAGTGGGAAATTTCAATACACCACTCTTCTCTGTTGATAGAACAACCAGACAGAGGATCAATAAGGAAATAGAGAATTTAAACAATGTGATAAATTAATTGGACCTAACTGATATGGGTAGATCATTACACCCTAAAATATCAGGATATACATTCTTTTCTAGTGCTCATGGAACATTCCCCAGGATAGATCATATGATGGGACACAAATCAGGTCTTTATAAATTTAAGAAGATTGAAGTTATTCAAAACACTTTTTCTGACTACAACAGAGTTATGTTGGAAATTAACAATCACCAAAGAACCAGAACTTTTACAAATGTATGGAGATTGAACAACACGCTTTTAAACAATCAGTGGGTCAAAGAAGAAGTTTTTAGAGAAAATGATAAATATCTGGAGATGAATGAAGATGAAGAGTGAAGTGGGAGGATTAACACTTCTGACTTTAAAGCTTATTACAAAGCCATAGTCATCAAAACAGCATGGTAGGGTCACAAAGATAGAAGTATTTATCAATGGAACTGAATTGAGAGCGTGGATATTGACCACCAAATTTATGGTCAGTTGATCTTCAGCAAGGCTCCCAAATCTACTGAATGGGACAGAATACTCTTTTCAATAAGAGGGCTTGGGAAAACTGGATATCAATAGTCGAAAGAATGAAAGAGGACCCATCTCTTACACCTTATAAAAAAATTAACTCAAACTGGATTAAAGCCCTAAATGTTAGAGCCAGTACTATAAAACGCCTGGAAGAAAACATAGGAAACATCTTCAGGCCCTAATAATAGGAGGTAGTTTCCTGAACTTTAAACCTAAAACACAAACAATGAGAGAAAAAAATAGGTAAGTGGGAGCTCCTCAGAATTCAAAGCTTCTGTGCCTTAAAGGATTTTGTGAAAAAGTTGAACAGGGTGCCATCTCAGTGGGAGAAAATATTTGGAAACCATACATAGATAAAGGTTTGATATACTGTGTACATAAAGAAATTATACAGTTCAACAAGAAAAAAATAAGCAAGCCAATTATAAAATGGGCAACAGATATGAATAGACATTTTTGTGAAGAACAAATAGAAATGGCTAACAAACACATGAAGAGTTGCTCATCTTCTTTAGCTATAAGGAAAATGCAAATTAAACCCATAATGAGATATCATCCTACAACTGTTAAAATGGCTACCATTAAACAAAAAGGAAACTACAAATGTTGAAGAGGATGTGGAGAAATTGAAACATTTATTCACTGGTGCAATGGTATAATGGTACAGCCATTATGGAAGGCAATTGGCAGTTCCTCAAAAAACTAAGCATCAAGTCGCCAAACAACCCAGTCATACCACTACTTGGTATATACCCAGAAGAGCTGAAAGCAGTGACACAAGCAGACATTTGCACATCAATGTTCATGGCAATACTTTTCACAATTGCTAAAAGATGGAAACAATCCAAGTGGCTATCAACAGACAGTGGATAAACAAAATGTGGTATATACATATAATGGAATATTATGCAGCAGCAAGACAAAATGAGATCCTGAAGCATATGACAACATGGATGAAACTTGAAGACATAATCCTCAGTGAAATAAGCCAGATGCAAAAAAATGGATACTGTATAATCTTGATATTATGACTCTGACAAAGATGACATGTCAAGTCTCAGGTAAGCTGATGAGTTGCTCTGAATAATAGACCAAGAAGTGATTGGCTTCCAGACAGAAAATCAGTGCAGCTTCCTCTGATGTTTTGCTCTAGTATATGACTTGAAAGATTTTAAGAACAGATGGGGAAATATGGTGCTCTCCTGCCCACATTGCCTTCCCTCCTTCCCCTTTCTTCTCTCTTTCCTTTTTCCCTTCTTCTTTCCTCTCTTTCTCTTTCTCTATTTCTTTTTCTTCCCTCCTTCTCTTCCTAAAAATAAATAAATCGATAAATAAAATAATAAAGGAACAAAGAAATAAATAAGTAAAATAACAGGAACTATTTCAACTCCAATGACCTGGGGTGTGTAACAGTTTCAAACCAGCACATTAGCCTTGGTGCTTTTGTAACTCCATGACTTTATTTATATTTGTCTTTGCCTTGAATACATTTATTCCCAACTCCTTCCACCAGTCTTTCCTTTTAATTCCTTTCTGTCTTAAGGGCCCAATTCAAATATTGTCTTAATCACTTCATTCAGTAGTGATGCCTCCCTACTCCATATTGCAATTAACTTCATTGTTGCCATTTATTTAAACTTAACTCATGCTGCCAATTTTTTGTCACATCTCTCCAAATGGATTCTTAGTTCCTGATGGCAGCAGTCATGTTTCACACAATATGAAATACTTTAATATGTTTCTGTAAAATATAAATATTAATTAACATTTATTGAATAGAAAAATCAGGGTTTTGTTTGGGATGAAAACCATTTTAAAAAAGTAAGACCATTTGGAAATGCATCTCTGGTGTATCTTAGCTGCTACCGTTGTTATTGAGAAGTGAATAAAATAGTATTATGTTTATATATAGTTAGTTGATGGAGCCATAGCTTGTTATAGTCATAATGTAATTTACCTTTAAATTTATCAATAAGGAATCTAGGTTGCAAAGTGATAATCTGGCCCATGTCACACAGGTAGAATTGTGATAGGTTTCATTTTTCAGCTTTCATATTCTTTTGCCATTACTGTGCTGTTGCTCCTCCGTTTTTGTCAAGAGGGATAGGATTAGTTCTGCTCCATGAAAATTGATTTTTTCCTAGAAAATGCAAATTGACATTTTGTAAATATATTAATGAAAGTAACAATGGTAGCTTTCATAGTACAGTGCCTCTCTTTTATATCTTAATTATCTAATTAGTCAATTCATATGAAACATTAACTAAAGAGCGGTTGTCATTTCTCAAATCCCTTTACCTTTCCAGTGATCTTAATTTTGTACAAATAAAGAATGGTTAAATTATTACCCTAAAAGCAAGATTTTATGTTGATACTCTATTGTGCTATGCATTGCATATTAACAAAACAGGCTTTTTATTAATAATAATAATGATTCTGACTAATCACTTCTTTGATATTCAAGCTTTGCTTTATCATTATTTTGTATCAGTGAGATTTTTGAGAAAATCAATAATATCTTCTGTTTAGTATTGAAAAAAATAGGAATAATGTAGACAAAACAAAAAAGACTTTATTTCCCTTGACAGCTAACACCCCTGTTTTACTAGCTCTTGCCTTTACTTGCTTTTGCAGGTTCTACTCTCTCAGCAAAATCCTTTCTCCTGTGGCTACTTGGGTTGTCCCTAGAGTTTTTCTTAAATGTACACATACCTCTAATCAGTAACAGATAGTGTATTAGATTCCTAGGGTTGCCATAACAAAGTACCACAACCGGGTGATTTGTGTAGGCGAGAAGTCTAAAATCAAGGTGTCAGCAGGACCTTATTGCCCCGGAAGCCTCTAGGGGAGACTCCTTTGTCTCTTCCTGGCTCTGGTGTTTGCCCACAGTCCTTGGTGTTCCTTGGCTTGCAGCGTCCTCACTCCAGTCCCTGCTTCCATCTTTGCTTGCCTTCTCGCTATGTTTCTGTGTCTCTGTATCCAAATCTCTCTCCATTCTTTTATAAATACACATGTCATTGGATTTAAGACCACCCTAAATCCAAGATGCTTTTATCTCTAAATTCTTAACCAACTCTATTTCTAAATAATATATTCTGAGATTCCTGATGGACATGAATTTTAGGACACTATTCAACCCACTGTCTGGTGTGAGAAAAGCACTCCACTCCTTTGCTGGAAGTTCACTTATTTTTGCCACAGGCTACTGCTCCTACCAGGTGTTGCTGCTTTTGTTGAATACCAATGCCCTTTGGACTGCATATGCAATGTGTTCTAAGTACCACCACCATTGTTAAGCTCCATTGCATAAGTGGGCTAAGTGGGCTGTGCCCCGCATTTGCAGAGGACTCAGAACTGTTCCTGCTGACTGCTGTGAGGCCTGCCAGCCTTCATTAATAATGGGCCCACCATCGCCCATTGTGTTCTGTACTCCCTAATGGCACCCCATTTGATTCACTGGAAACTTGTGGGACCAAACACCATTCTTTTGAGTTTATCACATTAAGGCAAGTTCTAAAGCAGTGTTGCTTGTCTGTCCCTACCTTCCACCCCCTCCATGACAAGATTTTAATAATTTTACTGAAACATCTTCTACAAGTTTTATTTAAATTCCTATCTCTTCTTAAGTCAGTGATATTTCTTGTTGCTTTTCTGGACTGACAGTAAACTCTAATGACACATTTCATGTTATATTAAGAATGACATTTTCTTGAATGCTAAGGCTTTGTTATTAGGCCAAGCTTATAACTCCCTCTTTTCCTTAGATGTTTTTTTTTCCTGTCTTTCAAGCAAGTTGGCTCCTACCAGGCCCGTCTCTACCCACTGCTCAGATTTGCCTGGGATAATGTGAATGTAGTATTTGTGGCTTTAGTTCAAGTTAGGAACAGCATCCTCTGTCTTCACATTTCCCCCATCCTAAGCATAGATTACTAAGTTGAGTTGAATTATTCACTTCTAATGGGTAAGGTTTTCTGACATGGCTATTTTCATTATTTACAGTAGAACTTTCTTTTCACTGTTGGGATAAATGTTGTTGAGCTAGAAGAAAATCTCTCTTTTTTTTGCCTTTTAATTTTAGATACAGAAAGCACTCTTTTAGTGCCATAAATATTTGTTTTAAGCTGTACAGAATTTTAGTTCAACAAGCATTTATTCTGTTCAGACTTTACACCAAGTATTATATCATACTATGAAAGAGTAGAAAGACAGAATCTCTACCCATGACAGGGCACACAGTCCAAAGTAGAGAAAGAGAAATAATTATAATGCAACATCAATAATTTGTAACTGAATAATAAGTTACTGGGAAAACTGGCACTTTATAAGTTAAAAGACAGGAGGGTCCCAGGTGGAAAAGATACCTAGGCCCTGTGCTAAAAATATAAACATCAACCTTTGACAAGAGGGAACCACAAGTATTATTTATGTTTAGAGGATTAGTATAAAGATTAAATTAGAAATAAGGATTTAAGTGGGTATTTGCAGTTGTCCAGAGGAGAAATGACAAGGATCTGAATTAAAACAAGGGTAGTTCTACACAAAGGATAAATGCGAGAGATACAAATGGTAAATGGTTCAAGGTGTGTTAGTACTTGGTATGATTGCAGGGAGAGGGGAGCTATCAAAAATGACTCTCAAGTTTCTACTTTGGCTGTCTGGGTGTATGGATGATGGTATCATTAGGTGTGATAGAAACTGAAGGAAAAGAGAACTAAACTTGGAAAATTATGTTTATGGAGAACTGTTATATATTTTAATTCTCATAATAATAGCTCTTCAAAGTAGCCATGAATCAATTCTTAAAGAATATAAATAATTTAATTGAGGCAATTAACTAGGCATTGACAGAGCTAGGTGTTTCTAAGTGCCCAAACTCATGCACTTAGATTTTTGGAGGTAGGGGAACAGAGATAAGTTCAGACTTTGATGTTGTGTTTGAGGTTCTCTCAAGATATCTAGATCAAGGCTGCTACAGAGAATTAGAATTTGGGACTTCGGCTCAGAAAAAATGTGAGCTCTTTTGGGAGGGCAGGTTTGGGAGCTGTTTACATATGAGTACTTGTAAAAGCTGTGTTCATATTGTGATTGTCCAGAGGCCAAGTGTAGAGTAGGAAAAGAAATCTAACGTTCCTTACATGGAACCTTGGGGAGGATCAACTTTTTAAGAGGATAACTATAGAAACTGAACCAGGGAAGTATACAGCGAAGTTAGGTTTCAAAGAGATAAAGGAGATAATGTTAAGAAAAGACATAGGAAAAAATTTTGAAGGAGTGGGCCATAGTATCCTATGCAACAGTGAAGTAAAGCTGCAGAAATAATTTCAAATGTCCATTGGACTTATCAGTTAGCAGACAACTAGTAGTGGTTTTAAGATAAGATGAGATAATTAAAAAAGAAAGTTTATCCTCCATCTCTGTTTGATTCCACTTATCACTAATGACATACTTTATGTTCTAGGAAAGAGAGATGAAGGTAGTTCCTGTGTACCAGAATTAAACTTGTTTGCTCTGTGATTTAGCCACTTGAACTAACAAATCACAGAAAGATCTATCACATTTGGAATATAATGTTATTACTGTAGGGTGGGCCACGGTGGCTCAGCAGACAGAGTTCTCGCCTGCCATGCCAGATACCCAGGTTCAATTCTTGGTGCCTGCCCATGTAAAAAAAAAAATGTTATTACTGTAAATACTTTTTAAAGTAAAATAACAAAGATGTTTTCATATGCCCAGCAATGGTAGTTAGTTGTTTTTGAGGTTACTATAAATTTTGTGCAGCAAGTGCTTTCTTTGGAAAAGCCCATGAGAAAAGTCACTTTCTGTAAGAAAGAATATGATTATGTGTTACTTGCTTTTGTAGTTGGAGAGACTTAAACTTTCATTGTGTGTTCTTCATTCCTAACAGCATGTAATAATCACTGGTTAGCAATTTGTACCTATTCCAGTCTAAAAGCACAACCCACCATCAGAACTATTACTTGAAAGAATGAGGAAGTTTGCATTCTTTTCCCAACTTGCCTTCTTTATCCCATAAAAGCAAGTCCTTATAGAAAGATGGAAATCAGCTGTTTCTAAGACATACAAACTAGGAATATGATTTCCAATAAAGTATTGATGTAAGCAACTTGTGTTAGAGCAAAAGAATTTGGGTGGCCTACATGTATCTTTAAATGGGATATAATAAATGTCAACAATAAACATATTTAAGAAGGGCATAGAATATTTTATTGTCTTTCAATTATAGTAGAGACAATAAGTTTACTTCAGACACACATTGCTGGGGAGAATTCCAGTTGTTTTAAACTTGTGTTTTATTCTTCTCCCATATTTGTCATTTGAATTGCATGTAAATACCCATCATGCTGTCAGTGGAACATATTGGTGTTTCTTGCTTCAGCAGTTCTCCTTTGGTAACTTATTCCATATGTTTGCTAGCTTTTTCATAATTTTTTTTTGTCTGAACTCAGCTTCTGAACCATATCTTGTATGTGTCTGCCAGAATGGAGCTCTTTTGAGTTGTTTCTGTACAATAACTTCATAATCAAACCATTTCAGCTATTTGCAGGTAAAAATGAGTTCAAATCTCATTTGTGAAAACAGAAGAGCATAATTTTAAAATAGATGTAGTTCTTTGTTTAGACACCATTTTCTAACTCAGTCCACTCTACTGACAAATGGAACTGCTGAACATTGTACATGGAACAATAACCATACGTACATGCTCTAAGGGAGGATCCATTCCTTATCTCTTCCTGCTTCTGGTGGACACTGGCATTCCTTGATTTGTGGTTTGTATCACTCCAATGTCTGCTTTTATGATCACATTGCCTCTCCTCTTCTGTCTGTGTCTCATCTCGTTCTGCCTTCTTTTATGAGAACACATGTGATGGCATTTAGGGCTCACCCAGATAGTACAAGATAAATTCTCAACCCAAGTTCCTTAATTTACTCACACCTGAAAACTAAATGATATGGGACCTGGTCTGGTAAAAATGTGAGAGTTTCTATCAGGAATAGTTTCTTTGCATTCACTAAACATTTGTTTAGTGTCTTCAGTGAACATCTATTTAATGTCTTCATACATTTCTTGAGTGTCTGCGATGGACATTGTGTAGAGTGCCACAATGGTGGGGAAAAAAAGCAAACACAACCTTGACATATAATAGAACTTATAAATGAGGTGAAGGTGAGGGTAAAACAGGCAAGGAAACAAATGATCTAGAATATCTGGATTGGAAATTTTAGAATAATAATCACTGTCCAGATCTCTAACCTCACTGAGACTATTGAGATTTAAGAGTGAAGAACTTGAAGTCTAGAGGGGTTAATTAGTTTTGCCTAAGGCCATTTAACTCAGTAAAGCTAATCAATTAGTGACTGCAATTTGCTCCACTAATGGACGTCTCAGTGATTGACTTTGATCCATGAAAAGTTAACTGAGACACAGTGAACTCTTAAGTTGAGGAGTTATGTATTTGGTAGTTTAGGAAAATGTATCTAGACTTGTTGTACAGAATGTATTAGAGGAAAGAAAAACTGGAATAATAGTCCCCTAAAGAAGAGTAGTCAAGAGTTTGGTGGTACATATTCACTTGAGGGCATTCATTCAACAAATATTTATTTGGTTTATTCTCTGCCAGGCTCTAGGGTGGGGTTTTATGGCAGAATGGTGAGCAAAAAGGAGACTATCTCTCCCTTCATGGAGCTTGTCATCTATTTGGGGACGTGGTTTTAATCTGAAGATTCCATAAATAGATATGGCAGAGAGCATGACACCTCTAAGGAGAGTAGTGTTTGGTAGTATACTAATCTCTTATGGCTGCTATAACAAAATACCCCATGCTTAATTCCTTTATAATATTTATCATATTTAATACTTATAAATATTATAAATATAATTTATAATATTTAAAGAACCTTCTGATCATTTTGGGTTTACCTGTAAGCCAAAATAATCTCTTTATTTTAAGGTCAGTTGACTAACAACCTTAATTCCATCTTCACCCTTAATTTCTGCCTTGTCATGAAATTTAATATATTCACAGGTTCTAGGGATTAGAATGTGGACAACTTTGTGAGGGTTATTAATTTGCCTGCCACAGGATAGGCTAGGTCATGTTAGGACTTTGGTTTTATTCTAAAAGCACTAATATGTCCTTGCATATTGGATAAGAATATGGACTTTGGAGTCAGACAATCCTGGATTCAAATTTTGCCTCTTTCTTTTAGTAATTGTGAGATTGTTCTAGGCTTGGGATATATCACTGTCCTTATGCAGGCTACATTCTAACTACTGGAAATAAATCTTTATGAATTTTCAATAACAGTGTGCACAAGAGCTGTGTTTTATTCATTGTTTTATAGCTGGTACCTAAATCTGGCACATATAGGGTGTCTTTACGGAAGTAGATTGATGAGAATATTATGGAAGTGATTGAATTGCATGAATAAATGAACATAGCATGTTATTCTTTTTTGGAATAAGAGAAAATGCAAATTTTTCTGAGCTTTGTCAATTCCTGAACTTCAGAATCAAAGATCAGCCTTGTGGACCTTCACTTATTGATCTAAGAAGCCACTGAATCATATATAGAAACTGGTGTCAATAATAGTGTCTTTGAATATGAAGAACAAAAATGTATACACATTGTTATTAGTATATAGACTCATGGTAACTTTAATGTTTGAATTTTATCTTGTATGTCTCTTGTTTCTTTAGGCTAATCATTTTCATTCCAGCAGTAAGGCATTACGTTTTTTACTTCTGAAAATTTTGCATTCTTTTCCTTTCATTGTCCTGAGAGTTATTTCTATTTATAATGAAATTGGTATAGACTCCTTTAATAGTTTTTGAAGTTAGGTGGTATGCTGGTTTGAACCTGTTATGTACCCCAGAAAAGGACATGTTGTCTTAATCCATTCATATGGGTGCAAACCTTTTGATTAGGTTGTTTCAACTGAGATGTGACCCACCCAACTCATGGTGGATCTTAATCCTTTACTGGAGTCCTTTATGAGAGGATAAAAGGCAGAGAAGTTTGGAGGAAACAGAGAAAGAAATACATACAGCTTGAAAGAACAGGAGCTGAAAGCAAGAAAACCCAGGAGCAAAGGACTGACAGATGCTGGCCAAGTGCCTTACTATGTGACAGATGAACCCTGGATGTCAGCAGCCTTCAGACAAGATATCATCCCAGCAGTGCCTTAATTGGGGCATTTTCTTAGCCTTAGAACTGTGAATTTGTAAACTAATAAATTCCCATTATATAAGCCAGCCTATTTCTGGTATATTGCATTCCAGCAGCTTTAGCAAACTGAAACAGATGACAATGCATTTTTTGTTACGTTCATGGTGACATGTGCATGCACATCTCTATGTTGTGGACATAAGGCATAGGCGTATTTTTCAAAGGGAGGTGATAAATAATCCCCTATTTTTGGACATTAGGGTCTTTAGAATTTGGGCTATTATAAATTACAAAACAATGACAATCTTTGCACATGTATAATTCTGTACATTCATGATTACATTATTGATAATGGAATTCTTTTCTCAAAAATATGACTATTTTTAAATCCCCTATAAAGAGAGAAAAATAACTCTTCAGAAAGTTGACATTGTGTGTTTTCTTTCTCATTTGCCCATAAGTAATAAATAGAAGCCCAAATGAAAATCTTATGGAAAATTAGATATTTGCAATGTTTGTAAAATCTTAATATTACCTTATGGCATTGCCCTGACAATTAATCTAGAATCAATTTTTGTGATCCTAGATTACCACAATTATTTCTTTTTTCTCACTTTGCATCTAGTTTGGGTAACCTGTTTGCATCATATTGATAAGTCTCTATACAATGAAAACTTGAATAGATTCTGCCATGAAAATATGTGAATTTAACAAAAATAATTGTTTATTGGCTTAGGGAACTGGAGTTGTCTGTATAATTCAGATGGAATGTATGTTTTATGGTAACAGGTCAAACTCCTATTGTAACTTGTAATTTTTGACATATGACAGTTTCTAACAAAAGCAGATTTTGGAGTTTTTCTTAATAATTTCTTTTTCATATGCTAAAAAGTCTTTCATAAAGAATCTTTGTAAAATACTATTCTAATGAATTACCCTCAATTTCTAAAGCCTATAGAAATTTTAAATATTCAATATTATGTCACTTTGCTCTACCCTAATCTTAGTAAAAACAAGAATTCATTTCTAATTACTTAATAATAATCTTAGATAATTTACAAGGAATTGCTTTCCATTTATAGAATCTCATTTTCTTTATAATCCAATGTCATGTAAAAGAAAATATTCACCTTAGTTTGTAAAAGTATCAGAATAATATTTCAGAGTAATATTTATTTTTATCAGCCTTTAAACCACCAATGTAGCAAATACGTCTCTTATATTTGCAGCAGAACAAAACTGAACAAATGAGAAGGGACTATTCCACACTTAATAGTATTGTTTCTTTTGAGGATAGGCGATATCTATATGAAAATACTATCTAAATAGGTTTTGATTTAGTTTCCTAGGCTACTGAAAGCAATATGCCATGAAATGGTTCAACTTGAACAATGAGAATTTATTCACCTATGGTTAAGAGTCTGGGAAAATGTCCAAATCAAAGCATCATCAAGTCAATGCATTCTTCCTGAAGACCAGCTGCTGGTGATGCTTGATTTCTCTGAAACATGGCAAGGTGCATGGTGGCAGCCGCTAGTCTCTTCCTTCTCTTCTGCGTTTCTTTGATTTCAACTTCTTGCTTCTGTGGCTTTCTCTTTCTATTTATATATTAATTCCACTTATAAAGGAATCCAGTAAAAGGGTTAAGGCCCTCTGGACCCCCAAAAGACATGTTCTTTTAGAGTCCTTTATGAGAGGATAAAATAGATAAAATAGAGCTTACCAAAAACTTGTTGGTTTCACATGGAGTATACAGGATTCCAAACCATTCAGACAAAAGAACTGTCCATAGATCCTTCCTATTTCTCATCCTGACTTGCACTGAACTGTCTGACTGGATCCGTGTTCAAGTAAACCCTCTTATGGAGCACTGTTCTCTGGGAACTCACTTTCCAGAAGCTCAGAATTTTCCAAACCATCAATTTCAGGTTTCTTTGTGCCCAGGAGTTCATTCTCAACTTATCCCTTTCCTATTGTATTTATATGTATTTATTCTGTTTATGAAGGACTCCAGTAAGAAGATTAAGACCCATCCTAAATGAGGTGGGTCACATCTTAACTGAAGTAGCCTCATCAAAAGATATTACTTACAGTGGGTCCACACCCAGAGGAATGGATTACATTTAAGAACAGGTTTTTCCTGGGTACATACAGCTTCAAACCATCACAGGTATCATGGGAAAAGAAAAATAAAGTATACTAAGTTTTTATACAGGCTGACATATCTTTAAGAATTTATAAGTTAGTTGAACTTTTTATCAGAGTTTCTTGTTTGGGTCAATGAATAACAAAACCACATGATTAAAATACATTAAATTCAATCTTGATTGAATTGACTTGTCTACTTGAAGCCAACTCAAAATTTTAGCTACTAGGGTACCTAATTGTCTTCTTGTTCCTGGAGCTATAGAGTCCCAGAAATATGTGACTCAAAGTTACAGGTACTCATATTGAGTTAGTGACCCATGAAAAGGAAAAAAAAAAAGGCAAAATGCTCAAGCCAATTAAAATCACCATACAGTTAAAACCGTGTAGAAAAGCTTCTGCATAAACCCTAGGCCTATCAAAACTATACCTCATGTTCATGTGTTTTGTTTATGTGAAAGAATTTTACTCAGACCCTTCATTTAATGAACTGTTTCTAAAAAGTTAAGCTTTAGTGTGTTAAGGATTAACTTTGTCTTTTAAATTTGATAACCCTTTCTCAGAAGAACCTTTTTGGCATTCTATTCATGAAATATAGAAAAAAATATATAAATATATACATAAAAACTTTTCCATTATTTCAAGAAGGCAAAAGAAATTTAATTTCCCAAATGTCCACTGTGCTAGACATTTAACACACCATGCATTTACTCTTCACCACAACCTACAAAATACGTATGCTTAGGTGGATTTTTCTAAATTAGGAAACCATCCTCAGAACTTAGCTTATAAAAGGCCACACAACACATCTCCAAGCCAGTATTAGAATTCAGGTGTCCCTGAGAAGTCAAAGCCCAATTTTCCCTGTTGTTAAATAATAAAATGTCAAAGTCATTTTTTGAGAAAGGAGTAAATTTTAGGAGCTGTTTATTGTATTAGTCAGGAATCTTGGTCAAAGTGACATTTAGTGAAAACTGGCATAAGGGGACGTCATGGGAGAAGGGTGGTATCTATTGGCTTGGGAACTAAACATACAAAGGTAGTCTAGCATTGGCACATTTGAAATCTAACTCCCTCTGTCTATCATTCCTTTAACATTTAAAGCTTCCCTGTATGTTAACTTTATTCTCATTCAGGCTCTCTCTAAGTGGTGGCAACATGGTCCCAGGAGCTGTAGGTTCACATCCTACCATCTTAGCAAGCAAGAGTTTACTTCCCAGCACTTCCAGTAAAAGTCCTGGGGCTGATGCTCTTTGATTTTGGTTTACTTGATTGTGTATGCCTGCCCTTAAACCATTTCCTGTGGCCAGAAGGGTATGATTCTCTCTGTGACCTGGTTTTGGTTATTTGTCTGAAGCTTAAAGAAAACAATGGTGTTGGCCCCACCAGAACATTATACCCAGAGGGGAAAAAAAAAGAAAATCTGGATACATCTTTAAGGAAAAGGGGGAAATGAATCCCAGAAAGGCAAAAATAACAGCTGTCCATTACAGCTGTATTTTACATTGGGAGTTTAGACTCTTAAAGCCATGTACATTCAAATTTTGAAATTGCTTTAAATGTGCTGAAAGATGTTCTATTATCAGCTTTTACTGCATGCAACCATTTTTCTGCAATATGTTTTTCCTAATTTGATACTATGTCTAAAGACATGAGAATCGAACTAAATAAAATGTATGTTATGTGGCAAATTCAAGAGGATTTTGATAAACAGAATCTATAATGCTTCCAAGCATGGGAAAGGAAAGTATTTATTGTGGATATTTACTGTTTAGGTTAACAGGTAAATCAATTTATGTTTCTAAATAAAACCCCAAGCTCATGTCCAAATTCATCTATTTACTATTCAAATTGAATATTCCCCTTTGGAGGTTATTTTGATTTATCAAACCACCATAAGGGTCTGTAAAAATGTGAAGTTCTCTGATTTTCTGTCTTTGCAATTTAAGCTTTTTCACTAGTACACTTCACTAGTGCTCCTGAGAACTAAACTGCCTTCAGTAGATCTGTACAAAGATTTTGAAAGTGGATTAAACACACACAGCCTGACCAAGGTAAATGTGTTAGGTTACTTGGACAACTCTTAAGGGAAATTGAATGCAGTCTCTCGTTTGGGATTTTCATTTTATAGCAGGTAGGATTATTGCTTTAGTTCCATTATGTCTAACACCAAGCATCAGACACTCTTTTGTCTTTATTAAAGCTTTTTTTAAAATGAAATTCTATTTGAGTATTTTCATCTCTCTCATTTTATTCTTTTCTCAAAATTGTTCTTGAAATGGATACTTTCAAATATTTATCTTAGCCCAATCTGAAGAAATATATTATTTATTGCACTTAATGATACTCATTTAATGTTCTATTTACTTATGAATTTACCAATCAAATGTTAGTAGAACAGCTACAATTGCAGTATCCTGCAAGCTGCTATTAGTAATGTGGTGCTGTATGCAGGTGAATATTACAGGTGATTGATGCTTCTTAAGCCAGGATATTTGTCATAATTAAATTTGAAAAAATTGAAGGTCTGAGTGTCTTTTAATAAGGTCCTTACTTATTCTTATTTTTCCTGTTGTTCTTAAACAGAATATACTGAACATTATTTAATGACTTTGGACAGTTGTTCTCAATGTTGATAATTGTAGTCCAATGCAATATTTGTCCTCAAAATCAACTAAGAATTTATCACTATTTGCTGCTATACCACTGACTCTCCACTAGCATATCCTATGTTTCTTCCCTTAGTTTTGTTCTTTTTTCAACAATCAGGGTGCTTTCTGTTAGCAGTTATCTATATTCTCCATGTGCCCAAGTCAGATTTGCAGCTTTCCATGTACTATGATATAACAAACACCTGGTCAGAATTGTATGGATTACAAAAGTCACTAAGTTCTGAAAAAGGCCCTGAAGGTTTGACCTGTGAATAACATGTACAATTTTAAGATGCATAGACTTTGGGATCTCATTCTCCCTGAGCCTCAAACTCATGTACATATGTGTGGTGGAGAAAGCTAAATTGTGGTATCTTTGGAGAGGGGAGATTGCTTTCTATTTTGAACACTCTATGAAAATTGAGACTGCTTATGTAACAGCTAGAGAAGGCACACAGTATTTTGCTCATTTTTAAAAAATCATTTTGTTTTTTTAGATGGGTATTTTCTAAATGAAAATTAGGGACCTATAACGTAAATGAGACCTGTCAGTAGTTATTCAACAAATGCAATTTGTTGATTCACAGTAGGGAAAGAGACATTAGACTTAGGCCCTTACTACCCTCTTGTTTTCGTTGTGTTGTGTGTTTCTCTAGCTGCTAAACACATAAACTTAAATTCAAATTGGATTTTCATTTCTTGATTTCCTAGGAACCAGAAATTAAATTCAATCAAAAATTAAGATAAAAAGTGAAGGACCAGTTAGTACCTACTGATGAAAAGAAGACACAATTAATAGTTCCTGTACTGGTTTCCTATTGTCAATATAAAAAATTACTACAAACTTAGTGGCTTAAAACAACACAAAAATCTTTGACAGTTCTAGAGGTGAGAAATCCAACATCAGTTTTGATAGGCTAAAGGGAAAGTATCAGCAGGGTTGATTCCTTCTGGACACTCCAAAGAGAAAATCTGTTTCCTTGCCTTTTTGGCAAGCTCTGTATTCCTCAGCTTTTGGCCCCTTTCTCCATCTTTAAAGTGCATCACCCCAGTTTCTGCTTAGGCCATCACATTGTCTTTTCCTAACCTGTTGCCAAATCTTCTACCTCCCCCTTATAAGGACAATTATGATCATATTTAGGACCCATCCAGATAATCTAGGATAATCCCTTCATCTATAAATCCATAATTAATCACACCTGCACAGTCCTTTTTGCCATATAAAGTCACATTTGCAGGTTCCAAGAGAAAGACCTGTATAACACGGGGCCCACTATTCAGCCTACCATGGTTCCTATTTAATATTTTGTGGCTTTTAAGAATAATACAAGCTCACTTGGTTGGTTAGAGTAAATGAGAGAAATAATCTAATGTCTTAAAATCACTTCTGAAAGGAAATGAAAGTTTGATTTTTTTCTTTTTTAATATGTTCCATTTAACACAGTACCAAGCCTTTAAATATTTTGTATTTTTTTAAATTGAATAGTATTGAATATTCAAAGTGTAGTAATTGAACCTCTTGTATAATCAATTCTGATCCTTTAACCTATAACTGTGGTTTTTGAGCCACTGACCCTTGAAAAATCTGATGAAAGCTATACCAACTTTACAGAAAAAGCATATATATAAATGTTTGCTTATTACTTCAAAAAATATAGAATTCAAGGAACCCCTGAAGACTAAGCATTGATTTTCAGTATAGGTACAGGCCCCAGAGTAAGAATTCCTGACTAAGATGTTTCCTTAGGTTTAAATTATTATAGAATTAGACTCAGGAGGAACCTGTTTGTAGCACCTATGTGAATGTGCTCCACCGACTTCATGTCTCACCTACCAAAACATCTGTGCAGGAATATTGAGAAGTGGAACTTAAAATTGTGGCAACGAAATCTAAAGCTACAGGGGGCCTCAGATGTGAGCCTATCAGGAACCAATAATGGAAATGTGTCTGAAGAAACTGTGGAAGCTGGAAAAGTTAAACAGTCTATGATTGTGGGCTTATCAGAAGCCCAAAATGGAGATATGTCTAGTGAAACACTGAAAAATGTTAAACTTTAAAAATCCCAAAGAAATCTACTGTATTAACTAGTGGAGAAGCAGTAGCACAGCCACCCAATTCAGAATTTAAAAAGAAAAAGAAGAAGAAAACTGTAGAAAATGCTGGGCTTGATGCAAAAAAAAAAAAAAAAAAAAAAAAAAAAAAAAAAAAAAAAAAAAAAAAAAAAAAAAAAAAAAAGAATAAAAAACTGAAGATAAAACAGAGTCTGAAGAAGATGCCAGAACTCCTAAAGAAACAGAAAATTGTGTGAGGAAGTCAGATGATGAAGATGACAATGAAGTGCCCATCTGGCCCCTGGGACTGACAGGAGCTTTTGAGGATACTTTATTTACATCCCTAACTAATTTTGTCAACGAAAACACTCAGAAGGCAATAAAAGAAATGAGCTTTACAAACATGACTGAAATTCAACATAAAAGTGTCAGGCCACTTCTGGAAGGCAAAGATCTTCTAGTGGCTACAAAACCGGCAGTGGCAAAACCCTGGCATTTCTCATCTCTGCTTTTGAACTCATTGTTAAGTTAAAATTCATGCCCAGGAATGGAACAGAGGTCCTTATTCTCTCACCTACTAGGGAACTGGCCATGCAGACTTTTGGTGTACTTAAGGAGTTAATGGCACCACATCTGCACATAAGCGTTGATAATGGGTGGAGCAGGGATGGGGTTCAGTAACAGATCTGCTAAAGCACAGACACTTGCTAATGGGATCAACATCATTGTGACTAAGCCAGATTGACTCCTGGACCATATGCAGAATACCCCAGGGTTTATGTATAAAAACCTACAGTGTCTGGTTATTGATGAAGCTGATCATATCTTGGATGTTGGAGTTGAAGAGTAATTAAAGCAAATTATTAAAGTTCTGCCAATATGCAGACAGATCATGTTCTTTTCTGCCATGCAAACTTGAAAAGTTGAAGACCTGGCAAGAATTTCTCTGAAAAAAGGAGCCATTGTATGTTGGTGTTGATGATGATAAAACTAATGCACCAGTGGATGGTCTTGATCAGGGATATGTTGTTTGTCCCTCTGAAAAGAGATTCCTTCCACTCTTTACATTCTTTAAGAAGAACCAAAACAGAAAATGAAGGTGTTCTTTTCATCCTGTAAGTCTGTAAAATACCACTATGAGTTGCTGAACTACATTGATATGCCTGTCTTGGCCATTTATGGAAGGCAGAAGCAAAATAAGCAGACAGCCACCTTCTTCCAGTTCTGCAATGCAGACTCAGGGATACTGTTGTGTACAGACATGGCAGCTCGAGGGCTGGATATTCCTGAAGTAGACTGTGTTGTTGTTCAGTATGACTCCCAAGATGACCCTTAAGAATATATTCATCATTTGGTAGAACAGCTAGCTAGAGGCCTAAATGGAAGAGGACATGCCCTGCTCATTTTGCACCCAGAAGAATTGGGTTTCCATTACTTGAAGCATTCCAAGGTTCCAGTGAATTTGAGTTTTCTTGGTCCAAGATTTCTGACATTCAGTCTCAGCTTAAGAAATTGATTGACAAGAACTACTTCCTTCATAAGTCAGCCCAGGAAGCATATAAGTCATACATTCGAACACGTGATTCCTATTCTCTGAAACAAATCTATAATGTTAATAAATTTGCCCCAGATTGCCCCGTCATTTGGTTTCAAGGTGCCTCCTCTTGTTGATCTGGATTTGAACAGCAACGATGACAGAGAAAGAGAGGAGGAGGTGGGGACTTCAGCTACCAGAAAGCCAAGAAAATCAAGAAGTCCAAAATCTTCAAAAACATTAGCAAGAAATCATCTGACAACAGGCAGTTCTTTCACTGAAGTCACACCTTCCTTTTCATCTTGAATAACTTTGTCCTGAATGAACTTTTTTCCTTCTAACAAAGGAACTTATTTCTATGAATTGTACTATTAACTAATAAGAGTATTGATTAACTTTTTATTTCTAACAAATCTCTTTTTTGTTTTTGGGTAGAAAACTATTCAGTTTTTCTTGATTGTCCAAAGGCAAAGCAAGGGATATTTTGATCTTTGTTGTCATGATACAATGTTTTAATTTATAATTTTCCCCCTAAATTTATATCATTTTCACAAGAAATCTTTCTGTACCTTTCTTTCCTGATGCCTAAAAAGTCTTGGTTTATTTTTTGGTTTTGGTTGTTTCTTGGATTTTCCCAGCAGTTTTTGATACTTCCTGGAAACGCTGCAGTACTAAAAGGCAGAGGGCTTTAGGAAATAACTTGGAAACACTTGAGGTTAAAGGTGTTATCAGTTTTTATATACTGCCCGCTATTTGAATAAAGCACTCCCTGAAATCTTTACATTTAGGGAGAAAATCTGGGCTTTCTGATATTATATATTATTCCAATATAGGTGTAATCCACTGTTCTATATTTGGTAACTTTGCAAAGACCCTTTTTTTAAAAAAAAGATTGGGGCACTGATTCAAATTTGTTAACATCAATGTGGTTTGGATTTTGATAGTTCTTTTGACTTTGCAGAATATTTAAACAACAAGACCACGTATCAGTAAATTCATAGCAAGGCCATCAGATAGTCATTGCTCAGTGAACATTCATGATAGTTTCTTCGTGAGAAAAATGACCTCTTCCAGAGTCTATGAAACAGATATAGATTGGCAGTGAAAGCTAAAAATGAGGGAAGGTCAGAGAAAATAGCAAAGCCAGTGGTTTAGTCAGGTGGGTTTTCTATTGTAGGAGCACTTGAATTCTAGTGAGTGTTATGTAGTGCGGTAGTTCTGTTTTGTAGCGATTCAGAACCAGAGTTGCTAACACATTTTGCTCTTGTGCCAGGTAACATTTATGGAGTCCCATGAAACATAAGTACACTGAGAATGTCAAGTGTAGGGCAAACAGCCTAATTAGTAGCATTCCAACAGTAAAAGAAGAGAGCTAGGCTCTGCCTCTGGACTTGTCCACCAGCACCTGTCCTCCTGGGGCTTAGACATGGGCTACTGGGTTCTGGACTCCTGGCATTTAATAACTTTCCCTCCAGTAGCTTTTTTGTTTGTTTGTTTCAGAAATAATCATGTTTTAAAAAATACACAAAAGCAAAAGGACAAATAATCAATGAACAGAACTTAATACTGTTGATATTTGGGTATCTAACTGTCAAGTTTTTTCTAGCATACAAATACTTTTTTACCTTTTTTTTTTAATACCCAAAGTGAAGTTATCCTCTACCCATTGCTTTGTAATAACCAGCATATTTCATAACTTGGTTATTTTCCCATGTCATAAAATAATTATATCAATTTGCAAAAAAAAAAACAAACCTCAAATCAGTGCATTTATATTTTCAAGATGTGTGCTGCTTTCAACCAGTAGATACATGTACAAGTTTACTTGTCTTTTGTGAGGCTACTCTAAGAGAAAAAAACTGTATGACCTATTTTATGCACATAAAATTGGATATCTACTTTATTATTTTTAAATGCGTTTCCATCTATTAAGATCTTTGATTTTTTTTTTTTTACATGGGCAGGCACCAGGAACCGAACCTGGGTCCTCTGGCATGGCAGGTGAGCATTCTTGCCTGCTGAGCCACTGTGGCCCGATCTTTGATTTCTTTAGACAATGTTTTGTAGTTTTCAATGCATAGGTACTTTATTTCCCTGGTTAAGTTTATTCCTAAATACTTGATGCTTTTAATGGCTATTTTGAATGGAATTTGTTTCCTTAATTGTCTCCTCAGTGGAGTCATTACTTGTGTATAGAAACATTACTGATTTTTGTACATTAATCTTGTATCCTACCACTTTGCTGAATTTGTTTATTAGCTCAAGTAGCTTTGTTGTTGATTTCTCAGGATATCCCAAATATAGGATCATGTTGCAAATAATGAAAGTTTTACTTCTTTCTTTCCTGTTTGAATGTCTTTTATTCCTTTCTCCTGCCTTGTTGCTATAGCTGGAACTTTTAGTACAATGTTGAATAATAATGGTGACAATGGACTTCCTTATCTTGTTCCCAATCTTAGGGGGAATGCTTTTAATCTCAACATTGAGAAAGATGCTGGCTTTGGGTTTTTTATATATACCCTTTATGATATTGAGGAAGTTTCCTTCAATTTCTCCCTTTTGAAGTGTTTTATCAAAAAAGGATATTGAATTTGTTGAATGCTTTTTGGCACTATCAATATGATCATGTGATTTTTCCTTTTCAATTTGTTAATGTGCTGTATTACATTGATTGAGTTTCTTATCCACTATTGTATTCCTGGTATAAACCCCACTTGGTTGTGATATATAATTCCTTTAATATATCATTGGATTTGGTTTGCTAAAATTTTGTTGAGAATTTTTGCAGCTGTATTCATTAGGGAGATTGGTCTGTAGTTTTCTTTTTTGTAATATCTTTATTCCATTTTGGTATCAGAGTGATGTTAGCTTCTTAAATGAGTTAAGTAGTGTTTCAATTTACTCAATTTTTTAAAAAGAATTTGAGCAGAATTGGTGTTAGTTCTTTGTGGAACGTTTGATAAAATTCCCCTGCGAAGCCATCTGGCCCCGGGCTTTTCTTTGTAGGAAGAATTTTGATAACTAATTGATTCTCTTTACTTATAGTTCGTTAAGATCTTCTATTTCTTCTTGAGTCAATGTTGGTAGTTCGTATATTTCTAGAAATTTGTCCATTTCGTCTAAGTTGTCTAGTTTGTTAGCATATAGTTGTTCATAATATCCTCTTATGATTTTTTAAATTTCTTCAGGATCCATGGTAATGACCCCCTTATCATTTTTTGTTTATTTGAACCCTGTCTTTTTTGTCCTTTGTCAACTAATTAGGGGTCCATAAATTTTATTGATCTTCTCAAAGACACGACTTTTGGTTTTGTTGTTCTCCGGTTAATTTATTTGTGTTTTAATCTTAGTTATTTCTCTTTTTTCTGTTTGCTTTAGGGTTAGTTTACTGTTCTTTCTCTAGTTCCTCCAGATGAGCAGTTAAATCATCAATTTTTGCTCATTTTTTCTTTTTTAATATAGGTGTTTAGGGTGATAAAGTTCTCTCTCAGCACTACCTTTGCCGCATCCCATAATTTCTGATATGTTGTATTTGCATTTTCATTTGTCTCCAGATACTTACCAATATCTCTAACAATTTCTTCTTTGACCCACTGATTGTTTAAGAACGCATTGTTTAATCTCCATATTATTTGTGAAAGTTCTGGTTCTTTGGTGATTTTTAATTGCCAACTTGAGTCTGATACAGCAATACTGGAACCCAAACAAGATTCTTTCACTGGCCAGCTGTTGGACTGGCACGACTTTGTGTCTCCCCATTTTCCCCGGGGGAAGCCCCCCCTCCACCAGTCTTTGCCAGAAATATACAAGGCACCCACTGTAGCCTATCTCAGGAGTAAGGAGCAGGTACTATAGCCTGGTCAAATGATCTCTGTTCCCAGGGAAAGCAAGTCTGCTGGCTTCCAAATTCCCCACGGGAACTCCTGGCTGCAGAGCTGTGAGGGAAGATCTCCCAAGCCAGCTGCAGGGGTAGGCTGGAATTGTGACTGACCATACTCACCCTATCCTCTCCATCCCAACTTCTCTGCTTTTTCATTCAAGGCCTCCCTTACAGGGTCTTCTACTGCTCTGGTCACTTGCACCCTGAAACTGACCTGGTCGTTTTTTCTGTACTGTCTCTTGTTTTTGCATGGAGTCAGGGTGAACTCAATCTCTTCCTATTCTGCCATCTTCCCAGAAGTTCCAGTATCCACTCTAAACAATTTAACTGTCCTGCTCCTAGTTTCAGTTCCTATCCATGTTTCTTATATATTCTCTGCAATTTAGTACTTTATATTCCACATGTAATTTTTTTAACGTTTTATTGTAGTAGTATATATACAACTCAAAATATTCTGTTTTAACAACTTTTAAGTGTTCAATTCAGTATTAATTACATTCATGATATTGTACTACCACCACTGACATCCGTGTCCACATGTAATTTTGAAGAATAAGGTATAGATAGCTATCAAAATCACAAAACTCTTTTCAGTGGTTGACAAACTATGATCCATAGGCCAAATCCTGCTTGCTGCCTGTTTTGGTGTGACCTATTAGTTAAGAATAGTTTTTATGTTTTCAAAAGTTGAAAAAAATTTTCAAAGAAGAATAATATTTTATGGCATGTGAAAATTATATGAATTTCAATATGGAATTTAAATTTCAGTGTTCATAGATGTGGTAGTTAGGTTCAGGTATTAACTGGGCCAGGTGAAGGTGCCTAGTTCTGTTGCTGTGGACATGAGCCAATGGCATGTGAACCTCATCTGTCACTGACTACATCTGCAGTTGGCTAGGAGGCATGCCTGCTGCAATGAATGATGTTTGATTTCATTGGCTGGATGCTTATTGAGAGAGCTTAATGTAGCACAGCCCAAGCACCTCAGCATAACTCATCTCAGCGCTTGCAACTCAGCCCAGGCCTTTGGAGACACAGAAAAGAATCACCCCGGGGAAATTTGTTGCAAGCCAGAGGCTGAAGAGAACAGCAGAGATCGCCCATGTAAGGAAAGAACCTCAGTTGAAAGTTAGCTGCCTTTCCTCTGAAGAACTATATGTTTTTAACTAAATAAATACGCTTTTATTGAAAGCCAGTCCATCTCTGGTGTGTTGCATTCTTGCAGCTTTGGTAGACTGGAACAAGAGATATAGTAGTATTTGAATATAGCCATTCTTGTTTATGTTTTGTCTAAGTCTGCTTTCTCCCTATAAGATCAGAGTTGAGTAGTCATCGCAGAGACCATATGACCTGCAAAGCCTAAAATATCTCATCATTTACAGAAAAAACTTGCTGGTGCTGCTCTAGTTCATTCATTTCTCCAAATGTTAGACTACCTCCTATGTAATAAGAATCATGTGACATTCTAGTTTCTTGTTTTTCTGCTTCATAACACTGGCAAATCATCAAGAATATATTTTTTGTTATATAAAACACAAATGTAAGTTTTAACAGTTTGTATTTCTGACCAGAGCTAATGAAATCTGAAACAGATAATACTTTAAAACTTGAGTACATGAAATTGACTGTGGGAGAGGTCAGCTCAGAGGCCAGTGAAAAATAAATCTTTTGGAGATACTATTTTTGCATAAAGGCAGAAACAAACAAGCAACAACAACAACACTCCAGTAATAGGTAATAAGTACATATACTTATTCCTAGCGGCACAAAATATGCCAAAAGCTCACTGAAATCTATCACCACATCTGTGGGCACATGATTTTTTTTTTTGTTGTTGTTGTTGTTGTTTTGCCTTATTTTACCTGTCTGTTTCAATTTTAAAAGTTAGGCAGAAAATTCCGTTTCTCTGACTTCTGCCCTTAATGTTGCTGCCTTGTAAAAAATAAGCAGCCCAGAGGGGAAAGGTCACAGCATGCATATACCTGCCCATGAATAAACTGAAAACCAAAAGGTCTAACCTTAGCCTTCATTCTCCTGGGGAGATCTTAACAGTCACTAGCAGGGAATTGTTTTAGAATTAATAAACAATATGCTGTTAAGGCATGAGTCATTAAAAATAAAGAAGCATGGGTTTCATGTGATGTCGACTGGAAAAACAAACTCTTTACAAACAGCAAGAGGGCCTGAGTTATCTGTGAAAAATGCTGAGGCTAGACATCCTTTGAAGCCAAAGCAAAAATGTATCACAACAGATATGGAGCTCTGACATTTGAGAAATAAGAAAGCTAATCAATATAAAAAACTAATCTGGAATGCAACCTCTTTTTATTCATTCTAACTTTCTTATTGTGTATTATAAACTGATTGGTATATCACTCTAGCTCTCGAAATAGCTCTATAGGATTTTGTTTGATCTGTAGAGTTTACTTTATATCCCGCCTAATATCAGTTCATTCATCTCCACTTCTGATCACTGATGAAACCATGATTACACTAAGAACACAAGGTTTTGTACTGCACACACACACACACACACACACACACACACACAATCTTAAGTTCTTTTCTCAGTCACAGAATCTTAGACAAGTCAAATAGAAAGAACTTCAAGAGAAAAGAGGATAATATATCCTGGCTTTTAGGATACCTGATTGGTTTAGCCTACTATGATTTCTTTTGAATAAATATGTGGGATGTTATTTATCTTCCAGCAATACTAAGCCTTTCTTATTATGTTGGCTCAGGTAAACTTATTTGCATCTTAAAATTTTAAAAAAGTTTATCATGAAAAATTTCAAAATATTTCTGTACATAATAATGTACAAAAATCAAAATGATAGAAGTTCGTACCCACAACCCAAATTTAGCATGTGGTAAGATTTAGCTATATTTGCGTGAAAACTTTGCTGTTGTGGTAAAAGAGCAAATTACAGATATTGCTAAGGCCCTAAGCACATCACATCCCTTTACCTTGCCTCAGTCTTTAGATAAATTTGGTATATATCATTCTTGTGTATGTGTTTATAATTTTACTATTTAAGTGTATATCTATTTGGTTGAATTTTCTTTATATTTTTCATCTCTACATGTTTGGAAGTATTATATCCTATTTCTATTATTTAGCAGTTCCCTTAAAACTATAACATATGTACTTGACTTAATGTTTATAGGGTGACTGGGTATTGCTATTCTCAAACATTAAAAGGACCTTAGAATCCTTTCATTGGCTTCACTCACCTTATTTTGCATATTAGTGTTACCTATTATTTAATAGCATCTCATTCTTAAAACTTCTTAAATTGTCCTATGCAGTGCTTATTTAGATTTTGTAGTCCAGTTCTTCTAGGCTCAGTTTCTTTTTTACTGAAAACCATCATTTAATAGTTCTTCTAATGAGTAATAAATTCTCTCTTTGCTGTAAATGTCTTTATTTTGCCTTCATTTTTAAATAATTTTTTACCTGCATAGAGAATTCAAAGTTGACAGTTACATTGGAGCTTGAAAGACATTTTAACATGTTCTGGTCTCTATTATTCCTGCTGACGTCTGTTGCAGATTTTTAATTTCTTTATAGATAAATTGTCCTCTCTTTTTATCTCCTTAAGATCTTTTGCCTATGATATTCGGAAGTTTTACTACTTTATGTATCTAGGTGTAAGTTTATTTGTATTTATTTATTCTTCTTGGTTCTCTTTGTTCTTCAAACCTAGGATTCCAGTTCTAGAATATTCTTAGCCATTATCCTTTTTTTGACTGGAGGGATTTTTACTATTTATTGTTAAATGAGAAAAGAGAAGTACATAGAATGGCTCATTTTTTGAGCACCTGTGAGTATATGATAATATGAGCTTGGTAAAAGGCACTGAGCACTTCAACGTATACAACTTTAGTTAACTGAGGACTGGAATGAGAAACAGGCAGGGAGAGTAGGGATGGAAAACAAATGAGAAAAACTATTGAAAAGAGGCTCCAAAACAAAAACAAGAATTAACCACATATAACTAGGTATATACATAGAAAGAAGCCTGGAAGAATGACGATCAAAATATTCATGGTGGTATCTCAGAGTGAAAATATTTCACATGATTTTTACACTCTTCCTTTATACTTTTCTGCCTTCTAATAAGGAAACACAGTAATTACATAAGCAGAAATATCTATTTTCATTGAGGAAGAAATCTGAATAACCCAATATCTCTGGTGGCATGAAAACAATGTTTCTTAAGTCCTCCTAACCAAAAGATAGTACATCCAATAGAATTTTGCATCTTTCATGACTGAAAGAGGTTTTCACAGTCTTTTTCAAAATGGAGACAGACCACAAAGTCCAAAATTAATAATCATCATAAACATTTTAAGCATCTTGAAGACAGGACCTAAATCTCATTTTGTAACACGTTTTCCCAAAGGATTAGTGTACTCTAGTGCTCAATCAGTCCTCTTTAATTGACCAGCAAATTTCAAACCGCATAAATTATTACATCAAAGATGCTATTATCTGATACACAAATGATATTAAATCTTGTCTAAAAAAGAATATGAGGGCTGAGTCAGCTCCAGTGAAAATAATTTAACTATGAAATTCGATCTGCCACAAAAATAGTACTGAAACATGTAACAATTTTTCTCCTGCTCTGGTCATATTAAATGCACCCAGTTTTGTTACCTTCATTCCTGGTTATCTCAGAACTGCGTTATCTACACAGCCCTTTGACAACTGCCCACTCAAAATCATTAACTGCTGTTTTCATTGTGGATACAAGATTCATGACATTAGCTATCAGTCTTCACAAACAATCTCCAGGCCTGTCTTCAAACTCCAAACTCTTTTAAAAATCTGATTGTAACTTGGAATTGTTTTGCAGAAAGGTGCTACTTTTTTGTCCTTCTAGGCCTGCTTTCCTTGCAGTGTTATGGAAATGGATATCCACAAACCATATAGATAATAGCTTTGTGAAAGTCAATGAAAAGCCCACGTGGGTCTAAGACTCACACAAGGAAGGGACAATGGCTGCACCCTGGATCTCCACAGCAGGACACCCCCACCCGGCACAGAGGCCATTCTTTTATATGGTAGCTGGTATTAGGTAACATGAAAACTAATTTAGCATATTTAACCTTCTTATGTAAAATACTTTCCTGGACTAACAAGTGGCCTGAATTAGGCAAACATGGACCACATTTCTTGGTGTCCTCATTGATTTGTTTTATCAAAGTCATCAGTATTTCCACTGTACCTTTGCTGTTCATTTCATTAAGAAATGCTGGATTTCCAGAAATGAACTTTATAGCCCCCATACAGTATAAAAAGTTTCAGTGCTAATTTGCAGGTCTTCACCTCTCAGCACCTCCAATAATGATTCTAGAGTGCTGTCATTTTGAATCAGAGAATCATTCTTCTCACTCCTGCTAATTTTAAATGTAAGTTTGCAGACATTTAGAAGAGTCTTTTTACTTACTTTAAATGCTAGAATAATTTTTGCAAGTTTAAGGTTGAGCAAGTCTGAACCAACATCAACTAGCTTATATAGGGTCTTCAGGAGAATACTTCTCGAATTTATTTCCAAGCAAGTTTCCTTCCTCTAAGACATGTTGAAGTTCTGCGCAAGCAGCACAAAGAGTTTCAATGTTTTCTTCCTTCTCTAATCCATGTTTTCCAAATCCTTGTTTTCCAAAATACTTCATCTATTTCTATTTCTGTATCCTTTTCTTGCAAGTTGGCTTTTGAGATTGCTCTGGCTTCCACGGGACTTGGGTCCAAACTGCTGGGGCATGGCGAGGCTGGCGCATGCCTTGTCCCTGGTCCCCTCCACTTCTGAGATGAGATGGTAAGGATGTTGTCCCTTTAAACATCTTTTGCTCCTTGATTTCAATGAAGCAGCCATCATAAGTTAATTGAAGTGGGTTACTCTGTAAGGTGGCCAATGGCATTTGATTCTGCTAAATAAACCCCATTTATTTTCACCACAGAGTCCCACATTATAACTGTTTCTTTGACTCAGCGGGAGGAAGGGTTCTGTCCGGGAGAAGAGCCCCGTGGGAGGCTGCCCTGAACAAGTGCACCCAGACACAGCTTATTCTTCTAATCTTCGCGGGGTCCATGGAGGGTTGAGAATAGGAAAGGCAGGGATCCTCCTCAGTGGTGGCAGATGCTGGAGCTTTTGGTTTAAGCTCTAATGGAATGAGATGTGTGCCAGAGATAGGCCTTGAATCAGGTGATTCAAAACTGGACACATGGAGACTGAAGGAGGAAAGAGGTCTGTTTTCTGATGTTCTTGAATATGCAGGTCCAAATAGTTTTCTTTGGTCTTTCCAAGGTGTAAGTGGTCTTTGAGTTCTAACTGTTCTCAATGCATTCTGTGCTTCACTTATGATTTCTGCACTCATATTCTGCTTTGACACCGATAGTTGATAAAGCAGATCCAGTTTTTCTAACATCTTATCATTTGGAGACAGCATCTTTCCTTTTAAAGTAAAATGTTCTTCAGGTAGACACCACACACTGAAATAGGCAGTGCAGGCATTAACAGCTGCTGAGGTTCAGCCCATCCTTTCCGCCTTCAGGAGGTAGCAGCCATGGCTGTGGAATGGGATATTTAGCAGGTAGCCATTATCTTTTAAAATTGCTTTTCCTCCTTCTCTCATTAGTCAATTATTGGAACTCCAATTTAGCCACATTTTGGAATGTTATCCTTCCCTTAATATACCTTCATTGCTCTTTAGTATCCTTTATTTTTTTATCCTTCTGTGCATTGTTTTGGTAATTTCTTTAGACAACTCTTCCCGTTCATTAATTCTTCTATTATTAAGCTAAAATCTGAGTAATAGATTTTTTTGGTAGTAATGACTATTATTATGTTTTCCTTTCCAGAAGTTCTTTTCTTATGCTTTCTATTCCCTCATGTGAGTGTGTGTCTTTTACAAATTTAAAACTTTTATTGTATACGCTTTTTCAGATTTTTCTCTAATTTGATGTTTTAGAGGTACCAGTCTTCGTCTGTTTTATTTTTGCTCATGGTAAATATTTCCTGGTGTTTTTTTTTTTTAATTTGCATATGGGCAGGAGGCACCAGGGATCGAATTCCAGACCTCCAGCACGGCAGGTCGGAGCTCTGCCTGCTGAGCCACGGCAGCCGCCCTTTCCTGGTGTTTTGTAATCACTGTTTGTCAATTAATCTAAGTGGCCATTTCATATCATTTAACTTGTGAAAATTTCCCTACAGAGGAAACTTGTCTTTCTTCAATATACCTCAGAGGAATCCCCAACCCAAGGAGCAATTTTTCAATGTTAATTCTTCAGATATCACATTTATATGCCATCCAGGAAATATATTCTTTACTGCAATCTACTACACAACATAGGAACCCTGGTGAGAGATATGCTTTCTTATCATTTGTCCCAGGGAAGACAATTTGTAGGGCCCAGTTCACTAATGATACAGTCCTTAGACCAGTACTGCATATAGTTAGGTCTGTGGACCACCATCATCCCATTGCCAGGGAGCTTGTTTCGAGATCCAGATTACCAGACCTGCTGAATTAGAATCTCTGAGAGTGTGTAGCCAGGAATCTGGTTTTTAACAAGCCATCCAGGTGATTTGATTCTTATGGATGCTAAAGTTTGGTAAGTAGGCCTTAGAATCATAGCCTCTTGCAAGAGTCTGAGTTCCCATTCCTTGCTTCATTCAGGATGGGAACAAGGCCTTATCTCCTGTTACCTAATGGGCATTAAAGTCTAACTGTTAGGCCTACCTTCATGTTTGATAAACCCTCCACACAACACTGTCTCCACCTCAGGGTTTAATGCAATAACTTCTGGTTTGTACCAAATTGACTTCGTTCATTTGGGCACTTCTCTTTCTTTCTTGTGAGCTCAACTATGTTTTTGTTTTAATCGGTATTTCTACAAGTGTATAGTAGGAGGGCTGCTAGCATAGATAACTAAAGCAACCTTTTTGCCAGAGCCCTTAAGCTAAATTATTCAGGCTGTGTATTGATCTCATCTTGAACGATGAATGCAAATTGTGATCTGTTTTAAATTTGGAAATAAGATGCCTCTAATAGATGTGTGGCCCTCAGTTTTCTTTATCTTATGATAGATTCTTTGTGACATTTACTCCAATTACCTGAGGACTACAGGTTCTTTAAATCTTCATTAAAAATGATATGGAAATAAAAACTGAAGCAAAGGTATTGAGGTAGTGGCTTATACAGAATAAAAATAAATGGAAATATTGAATACTTATGGTTCTTGCATGTTATAGAATAGACTCAAGATAATTCATTCACTGAATACTTGCCATTTCTTAGGATGGTAAACTAAATACTTTATGGGCATTATCTGGCTAAATCCTTAGAAATGTTCCATTCCCCTTTTACAGTTGAAAAAGCTACAGTATGGAAAGTAAGTAGCTTGACTTACAAAGTCACATGCCTATTAAGTGAAGTGGAGTTTCAGCTCACACAATCTTACTACTGAGCCACTGCTTTAAACTATATACCACACTTAGGTTTTAGAAGTGTACATTTTGAACAAAGATATTTTATGTGTTATGCTGGGTACTTTCACATATTTTCTATTTAATAATTGTAAGGATCATTTGAGATATGAGTAGTTATTACCAGTTGTTTTAGTTTAAGCTGCTGGAATGTGATATACCAGAACTGGAACAGCTTTTAAAAAGAAAATTTAATAAGTTGAAAGTTTACAGTTCCAGGCCTATAAAAATGTTCAAATTAAGGCATCCAGGGAAAGATGCCTTAATTCAAGGAAGGCTGATGGGTCTGGAACACCTCTCACCTGTGAAGTCACATGGCTGACATCTGCTGGTCCCTTGCTCCTGAGCTCATTTCTTTTAGCCTCTGTTCCTGTGAGGATTCCTCACTTTGCTTATCTGCCACTGGCTTTCATTTCTTGGTTTCCCTTGGCTCTCTCCAGATCCTGATTTGCTTAACATATCATGACAATGTCTTCTGGGCTCCAGGCATCTCCAAACATCTGTGTCTCTTTTCTCTCCCTGTCAGCTCTGCTCTGAAGTTTTCTGTCAGCTCTCTCTCTCTGTGGCTCTCTCCTTTCTCCAAAATGTTTCTTCTCTTAAAGGACTCCAGTAAATGAATCAAGACCCACCCTGAATAGGTGGAGTCACGTATCCATCTAATCAAAAGGTTACACCCACAATTGGGTATACCACATCTCGTGGAGATAATCTAATAAGAAAGTTTCCTCCCTACGATACTGAATCAGGGTTAAAAGAAATAGCTGCCCCCGCAAGATTGAATCAGGGTTAAAACAAGGCTTTTCTGGAGTATGTAATACTTTCAAACTGGCACAGCAATCTACTCCACCCTCTCCATTTTTTTTTTTTTTTCTTTTAAGAGATGGTACATAGGTTAAGTGATTTGCCCCAGTGAATCAGTATTAAATTTGAATCCAGGTCTGTTTGCTGTCAAAGCATCCTTCATGTGATAGCTGGGCCTGCTTACTTACTTGGAAATTTGTTCTTCTGTGGTTATAAAATAGCCTGTTGCTTGCAAAATTGCCAACCCAACCATTGGAGGTTTTTGGTTTAGGAGACTGGATGATTTCCTCTCAGGCCATGTGATATAACAGAAAGGATAATTGTACTATGATTTAAAAAGTCTGTAGACTTTGTTTTGGGACTGACCAGCGAATGGGACCATTCATTACATTACCTATTCTTCCTGGATTTCAGTTTTTCCTCTTTTTTTAATGTAATTTCTAAATGTCTTTGCAACTCTGACAATCTGATTCAAAGGCCATCGTTATAATTAGTTTTTGTTTTGTTTTGTTTTTGCATGGGCGGGCACCGGGAATTGAACCCACGTCTCTGGCATGGCAGGCGAGAACTCTGCCTGCTGAGCCACCGTGGCCCACCCTATAATTAGTTTTTAAACTACAGACTGTTAAATTTGCCACTTTTTTCCTCAGTGCGACTCCATATAGCAGTTTATGATTTTTAGGGATATAGATTTTAAACATTCATAACTGATATTGGGAGAACTGAAGGAAATTTTGACATCTTACATGACCCTTCTGTAATTTAATTCTTAATCCCTTGGACATCCTTTGTGAAGAGAAATATGAATGCTTGGTTCTGAAAATATTTGTATCACTAAAAAATAAATCATTAGAATTTGGGTAATTTAATATAATATAGAAAAGTGCAGGTTCTGAAGTCAAACCTGGATTTGTTTTCCAGCTTTGCCAGCTCTCAATTGTGAAGGCGACTTTCTCTCTTAGCCTGTTTTCTCCCCTATAAAATGGGGGAAATAGTAGTTCCTATTTAACAGAGTGGGAATTAAATGAAGAAATTCATGAATACTCTTAACACAGTGTCTGGAGTAAAGTAAGCACTCATAAGTTTTAGCTATTATTATTGTGTTTGTCACTGTGATGATGCCTATTAAGCATCTTTCTTTTGTATTATAGCTGTCACTGAATGAACTATCAAGAAAGTAAAATTATAATACTGAAATTTGAAAGCAAATTTTGAAGTTTTGTTAAATAATTATTTGAGTCTGGTAGGGATGCTGTTCCCCATGAACAAGAGCAAAATTGAACAGGGCACAGGTGACCATAATCCCTTTCTAAATGCAGTACTTAGGTAGTTTGTCACATTGGTTACCAGCTGCTGCTATTTCTTGTATAACTTTTCTATATGTAAACTTCTACTTTTTAGACTTCTAGGCTGCAGGCTTTTTTTTACATAAATTGAGACAATCTCTTTTTCATTCTTGTACACCAGTGGGCCTGTCTGCTGCTGTCACTTTTTAGCAATTGACTCTTGGTGTTGTACTCTCCATGTCTCTGTAACACTTCCATTTCCCACCTTGATTACAGTCTTCCACTTCTACTCAAGTAGAAGGGATAGATGGGTAGTGGTTCCATTTTCATGAATACTTTTGACATATTCATTGTTGAGAAGCTGAGTTACTTAGCTGCTAATATATTGTTTATCTTTGGGTTTTACTTTTAGAAATCTTCTATGACTGTTTCATGTAACTGGCTAGCCCAGAAGATCTTTTGCTGACAAAAATCCATCATTTGATGGACCCTCATATTCCCTGGGTTTTGATGCTAAGCTCTTTATATTTTTTATTTTGGGCAAGGTTGTTATTTAGCATCATGTATTTTCAGTTGCATATTTCAGTTCTATGCTGTTGTTAGTTTCCTTGACTATACAATTTCCCCATTATAAATTATATTTTATTTTAGTATCTGAAATCTGACCATTGGATTATAGCTCTGGGCCTATTTATTGCAACGGTTAATATACTTTAAACCTGATTAATGTCATTTGTTTCTATTCATTTATCATATATTTATTAACTGCTTATTGTATATAGACACCGAGGAGGCAAAGTCAAATAATATATGATCTTTCTGCAGTAGTTACACAGGTGTACACCTGTGATACTTCATTGAGCTGTATATTTAATAACCTTTTCTATGTGCATTTGGTACTTTTTTAGTAAAAAAATATAAAGAAAAAGATGTGGTATGCACTCAGGAGTTTATAGTCTGGTAGGAAAGCGGATGTGCAAATTAGTAATATCATAGTAGGAAGAGGAATACTATTACATGAGCAGATTTCTATGGAAGCACAGTAAAAATTCATCTTATACTATGATTTAAGGGAAAAGATTCTTAGAGTAGATGACACTATATTTGAGGTTTAAAGTTTGAGTAGAATTTAGCAGGCAAAGAAAGGCATTCAGAAAAGGTGCAGAATTATGAACACAAGGATTCATGAAGCAGCCTGTGTGGATGGGCAAAGGATTCTGTATGGCTGGAAGTAAGGCATGGGGTCTGAAATTATGCTGGTGGAACCAGATCTACAAAGGCCCTGGATTTTAACCTGAAGAATTAGATTTTTTTTTTCCTGAAACTGATGGTGAGCTGTTAAAGGATTTTCATTTAAGGAAAACTGCATGTAATGAAAAGCATTGTGGCTACAGAGTGGAGATCATATCGATTAGTAACTAACATTGGAGAATGAGGAGAGAGGAAGCTGAACTAAGATTGTGACAACTGGAATTGAGAAATGGGTAGATAGGAAAATATAAGGGGATAAATTCAATATTATTGGAAGATTAACTGGATGTTGAGAGTAAATGAGATGGAGGAGTCTAGGATCATTCCCAGTTTTTGACTTGAACAAAAAAGTGAATTCCAATATTCAACAAATTGTGTCCCCAGTATGGCACTAGATGCTGTATGTTAGAGGTAATTTATACTGGTACTATATGGAGATCCCCCAGGGAAAGTGTATAGAATGAAAAGAGGAGGAGAGGTTAACTACAGAATCCAAGAAACACTAATATTTAAGGTTTAGCCATACTGAGAAGGAAGAGTGAGAAAAGGATAGGCGGGCTCTTCAGAGAGCAGTGTCGCATAAGCCAAGGAAGGAACGAGTGTCCAGTATCCAAATGTCAGCTTTGTCAAATGCTGCAGAGATACCAGTAAGGAAGCAAATTGTCCATTGCCCTTAGCGATAAGGAGGTTGTATAATGGTAATGACTATATAGTTCTATAAAACAGAAGAACTGTATCACTTCTGAGTAAGTCTATTGTCCTTTGAGAACAATTCATCCTCTTTTTCTTTTCCATCCTTTCTTTTTAGCCATCTCAATGTTTTTCTTCCCATTACATTTTGTCTTTTGTGTATCTTGCTCTTTAATTCTTGCATATCTCTTTCCCTTTATTCATGACTTCCCCCTATTATTTAAAAATATAGTCTTGTCAAAAATTTTACTATTGAAAAATAATTTTACTATTGAAAATTATGTATAAAATGCTATCTGTAAGTACTTTTTCTTTATTAAATGGGCTTAGCTCTTTAAATGAACAGTTTAATGGCTTTCTTTGAAGTTTCTCTTTTATGATAATAAATGGGCATACTTGTATTTGCATATATCTCAACCTGCCCATCATAAGAACTATTTCTTGAAAACCCCTATTTCCTATCTTCTGCTCTATGTTCCAGTCTATTCTTATCCCTTGGTAGCTTGCTTCTTATGTCATAATTACTTTTAATCAACATATAATGAAACCAATTAGAATTGATTTTTAGAAAGATAAATAGCCATTATATATTTATTTGTATATTTAAACATGGGCCATTAAACATGGGCTATCTCTTACAAAGTGTTATTTGGATAGTGATTTGGGAAAATACTATTAAAAATGCTTTCAGTTGATATAGTATTATCAACTATAACTTGGGATGTGTTTTTATTTTAATTTTCATTGGTACTATTAAGGTATCTAAATATCACTAGGTTTATTTTTCCTATTCAGATTAGTTTTGATTATTAGTGTTTTTATATACCAATTTGCCTTCAGTTACCAAGATGTAGTATAGTAATTTGTGGACTCCAAAAGAATATAATCATCCTGTGATTTTTTTTTATTGAAATTCTGGTTAGCTCTCAAATGAAAATTCAGGTCATTTTCTTAATAAGTGAGTAAGAATCATAGTGTTCTGATCTAGTAAGACCTAAGGTAGTAATCACCAAGGGTTTTATGCATAAGAAAAGTACATTGATCAAATTAATGTCATAGTTTACCTAATCTTAGAATTTTAAATTCTTCTTTTTCATTCTTCATTGTATATGTGTGTGTGTGTATTCCTTCTTTCACTTCTTTTACTAAGTCATTTTGAATTTTTTGAGATGATTTTAATATAACTTTGTCAGAGACAATAAAAGAATTCAGAAATCTACCAAGAAGATGTGAAAAAAATGTTTGCCATTATTTTGGATTAGCTAAAAAACATACTGTACTTTTATGGTTTGTGCCACATTAAGCAGCAAGATCATAGTCATCACTGCACTAGTGGGTACTTTTATTTTTTAAGCTTTTAAGAACAATGTTTGTTGGTTTCTCTATTTAAAATATTCTTTTGTCATTTAACTTTGAGGAGTACCTGAAATGAAGCTGTAATTTCGTCAAGATGTTTTCATTTTAAAAGAACTGTTACCTAAAATGTTATGGTTTTAGTGCTAAGTTGAATTAACCATGTATTTCCTTTTGATACCTTTCTCTAAATTTCACTGCTGGTTTACTTGACCATAATCCATAATCTGTAATTAATTTTCTTTCTCATTCTAAACTAAATTCTAAAATTTACCTTAGATTAAAAAAAAAATTTTCCTGGCAATGTAAGATTTTTAATCTTTTTTCGTTAGTCTTTTAATATTTACTAAAGCTGAACTGAATATTGTAATAACAAAACAGCTCTTGTAGTAAAAAGATTGCTAATAAATACTTAATGTTTTACCATTGATTCCAAGTTTAAAACTATGACAATAAATTATTGGAGTTATTAAAAAGTCTTACTATCATCTTATTCCTCTGCCACATGGTTGCTCACTCTTTCTCTTATGCATCCTGCCAGAAATAACTTATGCATAGCTAAGCAAATAAAAATACATATTCTTCTGTATTCATGTTTACCCATTCTTTTTTATTCATTTTACCTCCAATTGCTTGGAGATCTTTCTGTACTAGTCCATTTCCTCATTCTTTTTTTAAAACTCTCTAGAAATTTATCTGTGTGAAAATATCATTATTTATTTAACAAGTTTCCCTATTAATATGAATGTAAGATGTTCTAATATTCCCAGCTTTTGCTGTGAGTAACACTGCAGTGATGAACAATCATATATGTATTTTTCACAAGTATAAATATGTCTCTTAGCTGTGGAATTAATTCCTAGAGGAAGACTTGGTAAATCAAGGATGTGTATTACTAATAATTTTGATAGCGTTTACCCCTTTACACTCCCAGAAGGAATGAATGAAAATATCTGTTTCCTCACCTGTATGTCAATATTGTGTTCATGTTTTTTACTTGTTTGTTAGATCAAAGATTTTCTCCCATTTTATATGTAATTATTTAAGATTCAGAATTTATGAAAATAGCCTATAAATTATAGTTTCTAGCATCTATAAGGTAATACCACATTTAGCATTCTCTGTCACCTACTGTGTAATACATTGTTAATGTTTTAAAACTCTTCTGAGTTAATCAAAACATAAAGTGATATTAAATTAGTGGTATAGAAAATGACTAGACAAACAGATCATGAAAATATTTGTATTTCAGTTGTGCGCAAATAAATATATAGAGTTTAATTCCCAATAAGGTTTCATTTCAGCTAAATGTTGAAAGATTGGTAAAATCTGTAAATGATTTTGAGGCAAATAGCCTTCTATCTGGAAAGAGCAGATGAAGTATTACCCATACTTCACTGTTTTCAATGAAATAAATTCCATGTGGATCAAAGATTTACACATTTAAATAAAAATGGCAGATATTTAGCTCGCTACTATTTATTAAAAGAAAGGGAGAGGTCTGTACACATGTGCACACATAAGGTATATGTATATTTTATATACTGAGCAGAAAATTAAATTTAGAAAATGAGAATAGAGGTTGACTCTTGATCTGGGAGACGGGAAATCAGTATTTGGAAATGAATTCACTATAATTTTTTTTTTTCAACTGTTAGAGTTTTTTTGTTTTTAAATTATGTATGTACATGTATAATTTTTAAAAAACAAATCAATCATTTGCTCCAAAAAATACTAGACCAGGTGTTTCCTTCTTATTGCATTCTTTCCGATGAGACTGATTTCTTCAAAAGATGGAGTGTTGTGCTATTTTTGTCTACCATTTACACTGAGGTTAACTCTGTTGGTCAGAGTATACTGGTAATGACAACAATGACTTGGGCTTTTTTTTCCATGTGGTTCAGTTAACTTTGGTTTTCCACTGCCACAGACTGCCCCCATAATCGTGTCTAAAATGTGTTTTTGGCTTAAGTAAGACCGCATGAAGCAAAGTGCAAATCCATCACCATTTGGAAAAATGGATACCAAAATGCTCACCCAGCTGATGTTGGAAGAGAAGGGGACCATAATGGTAGAATCCCTAAATTCACATGTTAATGCATATAAAATTCCTATTATTTAGCCTAAAAGTTCAAGGTATAGGATTTAGTGTGTTGTTTTTTAAACCTTCATAGTTTAAAGGAGGCTTAGTTTACAGGCAAATCTTGAAATATTAACCAAGGTTACTTTTTGAAAAAATAATGAGTCATACCTAGGCCTTCCCAGTTACATAATATTTGCTTAACCAAATGCTTTACTGAGTTTAAAATATCTCAACCTTATGTTTGAAATTACATGTAACAAATATTTGATTTGGTATCTTTATTTAAAACAAAGTCTCTAATGTAAAAATGTGCAACCTTTGCAAAGAGTCTTTGTAGTATTATAGATTGTTTCCATTAATCTCAAGTCATCATTCAAAAATCTCTCAAATCTCAAGGGCCAGAATACTTTGATTTTGATGTGAATGCTTATATAATTTGTATAGTAAATATTCGCTAATTGTTTACTGGATTCCAGGTACTGTGTTGAAGAAGTACATAGGAGACTTCTTGCAATCTCAAATAACTCAAGAGGGAGTTCTTGAGTGGGGGGATCAAAAAAACAGACCATTATTATCTAAAAAAAAGTATGAAAATGCTATGTTAAAGCAAAGTACAGGTTACTGGGAGAGCAGTTGCTAAGAGTGACCCATACAGGAAAGCTTTTCTGCATCCTCAAGGACAAGTAAAATGTCAGGCAGGGTAAACTAGGTAGGTAGGATACTTCAGACGCAAGAAACAGATTTGGTTTTGGAGGTACAAGGGAGCATAATTCATTTAGAAAGTATGAAGTAGTTTAGTATGTCTAGAATTTAGGATAATGAAAGAGATGGTGAAAGATAAGACTGGAAAATTGAAAAACCCAATCTATAAAGGGCTTTTTAGATCCTGTTGAGAAATATGAACTATATTCTGTAAACAGTGGGAAATGATGTATTTTAAGCAGGGTTAGGTAGGTGTTGTAGGAAAGTGAGGGTGTGAAATGATATGCTGCTTGTGCTATATAAAGTTCAATTTTATGGTAGTAGAAAGAATAGATTGGAGTCATTTATTCAGCAAAGATTTTCTGAGTGTTTTTTATTTGCCTAGTGCTGTACTTAGAATACATTAGTGACCCAAACAGTCAAAATCAGTGTCCTTTCTGTGTTTACATCCTACTGGAGGGAAAAACACAATGGATGGGTAAACAAATATGTAAATAATGTTCCAGGAGTCAAAAAGTACTATGAAGAAACTCTAAGTTGGTAAGGGTATAGAAAGTAATGGTACTAAGGGAGGGTGTTTGGGTGTGTAAGCTGTTTTAGATCATTTTAGATCAGTTAAGTCCTCAGTTCACCATTCTGCTTCTCAATCTTGTACCCTTTGGCTCCCTCAATCTATTGGGCATTATGGATAATATCCAAAATAAACAAATCATATATTTTAGTATCCTCACTCATTGTACAATCAGCAGCACTCTCAATTTTAGGCAATTTTCATTGGTCCATAGCATCAACCAACAAACACAGCCTCACCAGCTATCAAATCAAAACTACCCCTTATCACTTGTCCCTTCCCCCAATTAGTTGTTCCTGATATTGCTGTGGTACTGTTGATATCTTCCTGTTAACTATGGACCATAGCATGCATTTAATTTCCCCCCATACCTCTTTATTATTGATTCTTGTTCACTATCAAACCTTTGAAATAGTTCATGTGTGAACTTATTTATTATTGTAGATTTAATCAGTGGGACACACTGATTAAACATATTCTTTCAAACATATTCACCTTCAACTGGTAATGTTGAACCCCACTAATTAGTTACCATCACTTCTGTCCATTCCCATGCACTTAGGTTCAGCCTCACTGCGTAGCCTTTCCCGTTTCCAACTTTTGTGCACCTCTAGGTCTGCTGTATTCTGCAGTATAACGTCTGAAATTATCTTACCAGTCATAATAGCAAAATCATACAGTATCTATCCTTTTGTGACTGACTTATTTCACTCAGCATTATATCCTAGAGCTTTATCTTCTTGCTGCATGATATTACATCATATGTATATACCACATTCTGTTTATCCACTCATTTGTTGATGGGCACAGGGATTGTTTCCATCTTTTGGCTATTGTGAATAGTGCCACTATGAACATCAGTGTGCAAATGTCTGTTCATACCAAATATTGGGATTGCCAGGTCATAAAGCAACTCAATATTTAATTTTCTGAGGAATCACCAAACTGTTTTTCCACAGCAGCTGCACCATTATCCATTCCCACATCTTTTCCAGCACTTCTACTTTTCTGTTTGTTTCGTAGCACATTCTTATAGGTGTGAGATGTTATATCATTGTCATCTTAATTTGCATTTTTCTTACAGCTAATGAAAATGAGCATTCTTCATGTGTGTTTTAGCCATCTGTGTTTGATCTTCAGAAAAGTGTCTATTCATATCCTCTGCCCATTTTATAATTGAATTGTTTGCTCTTTTGTTGTTGAGCTGTATAATAGCTTTATTTTAAGAAACTATTCTTTATTCTTTATTATATTTAAAGGATTTCAAACTGTTATCTGATATGTAGTTTCCGAATACTTTCTCCCATTGAGTTGACTGTCTCTTCGCGTTTTTGACAAAGTGCTTTGAGACACAAAAGCTCTTGATCCTAAGGAGTTCACGTTTGTCCAGTTTTCTTTTGCTTTTTATGCTTTAAGTGTAAAGTTTAAGAAACTACCTCCTATTACTAGATCTTGAAGATGTTTCCCTGCATTTTCTTCAGGATGTTTTATGGTACTGGCTCTTACATTTAGGTCATTAATGCATTTTGAATTAATTTTTATATAGGGCATAAGATAGGGCTCCTCTCTCATTCTTTTGCCTACTGAGGTCAAATTCTTCCATGCCCATTTTTTGAAAAGAGATTCTGTCCTGGTTCATTAGATTTGGGGGCCTTATTGAAGATCAACTGTCCAAAAATGTGGTGGTCTATCTCTGTACTCTCAATTTTATTCCATTAGTTGATACTTCTGTCTTTATGCCAGTACCTTGTTGTTTTGACCACTGTGGCTTCATATAGTAAGCTTTAAAGTCAGGACATGATAGGCCTCCCTCTTAGCTCTTCTTTTTTAGGATATCATTAGCTATTTGAGGTCACTTTCTCTTCCAAATAAATTTGATAACTAGCTTTCCCATGTCTTCAAAGAAGGTTGTTGGGATTTTAATTGGTATTGCATTGAACCTGTATGTGAATTTGGGTAGAATTGACATCTTAGTGACATTTGACCTTCCTGTCCATGAGCATGGAATGCCTTCCCATCTATTTACGTCATTTTTAATTTCTTTTAGCAATGCTTTGTAATTTTTGTGTATAAGTCCTTGATTTCCCTGTTTAGACCTATTCCTAGATATCTGATTCTTTTGGTTGCTATTTTGAATGGATTTTTTTCTTTAATTGTCTCCTCAGATAGGTCATTGTTGTGTATAGAAACGTTACTGATCTTTGCATATTAATCTTGTATCCCACCACTTTGCTGAACTTGTTTATTAGCTCAAGTAGCTTTTTCATAGATTTCTCAGGGTTTTCTGTGTATGGGATCATGCCATCTGCAAATAATGAAAGTTTTAATTCTTCCTTTCCAATTTGGATGACTTTTATTTATTTATCCTAATAGCTCCAGCTAGGTCTTCTAGTACAATATTGAAGAATAGTGGTGACCATGAGCATCCTTGTCTCATTCCCGATCTTAGGGGGAATGCTTTCTGTCTCTCACACTTAAGTATGATGCTGGCTATGGGTTTTTCATATATGCCCTTTTTGTATTGGGGAAGTTTTCTTCAATTTCTATCTTTTGAAGTGTTTTTATCAGGAAAGGATGCTGATTTTTTTCTAATGCTTTTTCAGCATCAGTTGAGATGATCATGTGATCTTTCCCTTCTGATTTGTTAATGTGCTGTATTATGGTAATTAATTTTCTTGTGTTGAACCACTCTTGTATTCCTGGTATGAAACCCATTGGGTCATGATGTATAATTCTTTCAATGTGTTGTTGGATTCAATTCTCTAGTATTTAGTTGTGAATTTTTACATGTGTGTTCATTAGAGAGATTGGTCTGTGAGAGTCTTTATCCCATTTTGTTATTTCAATGATGTTAGATTCATAAAATGAGTTAGGTAGCATTCTTTTTTCCCTCAATTTTTTAAGAGTTTGAGCAAAATTGGTGTTAGTTCTTTGTAGAATGTTTGATAAAATTCCCCTAGAAACAATCTTGTCCTGGACTTTTTTTTCTAGGAAGATTTTTAATGCTAATTGAATCTCTTACTTGTAATTGGTTTCTTGAGATCTCTTTCTTCTCAAGTCACTATAGGTACTTGGTGTGTTTCTAGAATTTGTCCATTTCAACTAAGATGTCTATTTTGTTAACTTATTGTTGTTCATGGTGACTTTGATTTTGTTGATTTCTTCAGAATCCGTAATAATGACACCCCCCTCCTTTTCTGATTTTGTTTATTTGCATCCTCTCTCTTTCTTTTCTTTGTTTATCTAGCTAGGGGCCCATCAATTCTTCTCATTTTCTCAAAGGACCAAATTTTGCTTTTGTTGATTTTTTTCTATCGTTTGATTGTTTTCCAGTTTTTCATTTCTGCTTTAATCTTTGTTATTTGTTTTCTTTTATTTACTTTAGGCTTAGTTTGCTGTTCTTTCTCCACATTTTCCAGGTAAGCAGTTAAGTCCTTGATTTTTGCTTGTTCTTGTTTTTTAACATAGGCATTTACAGCAATAAATTTCCCTCTCAGCACTGCCTTTGCTGCATCCCGTAACTTCTGATATGTTGTATCCTCAGTATCATTCATCTCCAGATATTTAGGTGATTTCTCTAGCAATTTCTTTTTCGACCCACTGATTATTTAAGAGTATGTTGTGATTATTAATTTCCAACTTCAGTCCATTGTGGTCAGAGAAAGTGCTTTTGATAATGTTAATCATATTAAATTTATAAAGACTCATTTTGAGTCCCAGCATCTGATCTATCCTAGAGAACATTCCAGGTGCATGAGAGAAGAATATATACTGGTGTTTTGGGATATAATGATTTATATATGTCTATTAGTTCTAATACGTTTATCACATTGTCTAGGTTCTCTCTTTCCTTTTGATACTCTGATTGTTCGAGCTACAGTGAAGAGTGATGTATTAAAGTCTCCCTCTGTTATCACTGAAACATCTATTGCTCCTTTCAGTTTTGCCACTGTTTACCTCAAGTACTTTGGTGCTCCTTGATTGAGAGTATGAACATTTACAACTATTATTTCTTCTTGGTGAATTATCCCTTTTATTAATATATAGTGTCCTTTGTCTCTTATGACATCTTTACATTTAATGTCTATTTTATCTGATACGAGTATAACTACTCCTGCTTTCTTTTTTTTTTTTTAGAACTTGTGTAGAACATCTTTTTCCATCCTTTCACTTTCACTGTATTTATATCTTTAGATCTAAGATGTATCTCTTTTAAACAGCATATAGATGGTTTATATTTTTTTACTCCATTCTGCCAATCTGTATCTTTTAATTGATGAGTTAAGTTCATTGACTTTCAAAGTTATTACCGTAAAAGAATTTCTTGAATCTACCATCTTATCCTTAATTTTTATTTGTCAGATCCATATGTTATTTATCCTGTCTTTCTTTTTATCTTTTAAATGACTATTAGTAGTATTCTTCAATTCTTTCCCCTTTTATATCTCCCTCTCTTGTCTTTGCTTTTCAGCTGACAAGACTCCCTTTAGCATTTCCTGTAGGGTTTTTCTTGTTCACTAGTTCTCTCAGTCTTTGCTTGTCTTTGAAGATTTTAATCTCTCCCTCAATTTTGAAGGACAACTTGACTGGATAAAGAATTGTTGTCTGGAAGCCTTCCTCATTCAGCATCTTCAGTATATCATACTGCCTCCTTACTTTCATGATGTCTGTTGAGTAGTCTGAACTCAGTCTTATGTGTTTTCCCTTGTAGGTGATCACTTTTCTAATGCTGCTTTTAGGACTTTATGTTTCTCTTCAACATTTGACTGATTAGTATATGTCTTGGAGGAGGCCTATTTCGATTTATTCTATTTGGACTTTGTTGGACTTCTTTGATTTTTGTATTTATGTTTTTTATAAAGGTTGGGAAGTCTTCCCCAGTTATATCTTCAACTAATCTTCCCAGGCTTTTACACTTCTTTTCTCTTTTTGAGACACCAGTGACTCTTAGACTTCACACCTCTTGTTGGCCATCATTTCCCTAAGGTTCAGTTCCATTTTTCCCATCTTTCTTGCCATTTGTTCTTTTGTGCACTCTAATTCAATTGTTCTGTCTTCCAGCCCACTTGTTCTTCCTTCTGTTTCTTTGAATTTGCTAATGTGTGTCTGTAGTATATTTCTAATCTGATCTACTGTATCTTTAATTTCTGTGAATACCACCATTTTACTATTTAATCTTTTGAATTATTCTTTATATTCTTCTAGTGTCTTCCTGATATCCTTTATTTCTTTATAAATATTCTTGAGTAGTTGTTACATATTCTGTGTTCCCTCCAGAGTTTTGATTTGGTCATTTGGCTGGGGCATTTGATTATCCTAGTAAGGTTATTTTGCAAGCTGTTTTCCTTCACTCCTCTAAAGTTTTATACTTACTTGGTTTTGCATTGAAGGTTTCCTTTTTTCACTTGGTATTACAGTAATTACCCACCAAACCAAGGTCCAGACCTCATGTTGGAGGTACAGTTCTACTTGAGGTTCTATTAAAGACTAAGCAGGGTACACAGGTATTTCAGTGGCAGAATGCCCACCTGTCATGTGGAAGACCTAGGCTCAATTCCTCATGTACCCTAAAAAATAAATAAATAATCATAAAATAAAATGAAAATATGAAAGAGGGTGGGCTATGTTGGCTCAGCGGGCAGAGTTCTCACCTGCCATGCCGGAGACCCGGGTTTGATTCCCGGTGCCTGCCCATGCAAAAACAAAAGCAAAATATATGTATGAAAGAAAAGAAAACACACGTCAACAGTAGTAAGCCCCAGTGTCAGAAGGAGACACCCCAAGATATACTGGGAATAAACTCAGCCTGGTGCCCACTGAAGGAAAAGAAAAGCATTTAAAAAAAATAAGAAGAAAATAAATAAATAAATAAAAACTAAAAAATCATTTAAAATGTAACATAAAATGTGTATAAATAGAAATAAATAATATAAATAACAATTCTATTACTAATAAAAAATAGAGAAAAAATGAATTTAAAAAAAAGTAGGCAGATAGGAAATTTGCCTGCCTGCACCTATGTTTCTCACCAGCAGGTGGGGCTCCTGAAGCACCTCCCCGTTCAGACCCCGACCCCGACTGCAGCTGCTGGCTGGGAAGCTGGCCTATACAGCAGGGGTTTGCTCCCGGCCCTTGGCAGCTGGATGGCTGGTCCTAGCACCAGACTGGGGAGCAGACAGCAGCACTGGGGAGCAGATAACCAACCCGCCAAGCTCAGCACCTGGCGAATCCCCCACACACCATGCCCGATGTGGTGGCTATTCATGGCCCCTCACTGAGCAACCACTCCCAGCACCCGGCAGCCCCAGCTCTTCTTCATGGCAGAGGGTTGGGCCCGCCTCTGGGCTTCCCACAGGCATTACCAACTGTAGAGCCACACTGGAAGGTTTCCCCAGCCAGCAGCTGGGAAAGACCAGAGCCAAAGGATATCAGTTCCCTCCAATCCGCACGCTGCCTTCCAACCCTGGCAGAGACAACTGCTAATCCAACCCAAGCTGCTCTCCCTGCCCCAATCCCTCTGCCTCTCTCCTCCCTAAGAATCACCAAAGACCCCACCCCATCACTCACTCCCCACCCTGTACTGCAGTCCCGGTCAGGTCGTTCTCTCCCCATCTGCTATCTTGTTCCATGGAGCAGGGGCGAATTCAATAAACCCCATTCCTCCATCTTCCCAAAAGTCCCCCTGAAAGCTTTTTGAAACAATTCCCAAGATGATTACATTTCAGAATGGTTCTTTGAGAGATTAACAGCATTTTGTTCCGTGTAGAATTTGGTAAAGGACTTTTAGGAATTTTGTATTCATTGTAACACGTGTATGGTCTTTGGCCATTCTATGTTTGTGCATACACACCCTTTGAACTCTTTCCTTGAAAGATTATGGATGTTTTTTTAAATTTTGTCAAAAAGGGCATTACTCTTAAAATTTAGCCTATGTTTTCTTTTGGCTTCATTTTTTAATTCTGAATTTGCTTTTGTCTCTTTTTATCTTTTTCTTTCCCCTTGTTCTCTCATTTTAGGTTATTATAAGGTTGTCTTTTAATTCCTCATATGTCCATCTTTTTCTGAGTATATGCCCATTTTCTTTAGTATGTATATTTGTTTTGAAAATGGATTACATGTGTTTGTCTTCAGAAACAGACTTTGATTAATATACGTATACACATAGTTTTTATGGAGCCAGCCTCAAAGGGCTGAGAAAATATGTCATCATTTGAGAGTAGAACCTTTCAGGTCTGTTATAAACCTATAGACCTGCCTAAGCCTTAGGGATAAGACTGCAAGTACATTCTTTTTCCCAAACAAAGGTAACAGTTCCTCCTTAAGGAATCTAAACAATGAGCATTTTCTTTTTTTAACCTGGTGTTTTATAAGCCCAAATTCCCTCTAGTTTGTCAGTTATGATTACATGTACTGTTCCCAACTAATGCAAATAAGAAGAGCTGCTGATGGAAAAGGGAGTTTGAAAAAATATGTGCAGGAATATTGTGACCACATAAAATTGATTCAATCAGTGTACCGATAGAGTTCACAGAGTCTAATTTCTTTTAATGTATCTACAAGTAATCAGCACCATCCAATTTGGGGTCTGCGTTTTTTGCAAATTTTCTGGACCTTTTTTTTCAGTTAAAATGCTTCAAATTCAGAAGCAAAAAAAAAGTCTTTGTTGCTGGTTAGCAGTCAACCCTAGTGGGGAAGGAAAAATTAATTAAAATCTATGAAAATGAAATGAATAACCTTTAACAATAGGTAGTACAATGTGGCCGGTGTTAGTATGCCAGTTTGTTAATGGACTAAGCAGTGGTAATCAGTATTAAAAATTACTTGAGCTTTTTTATGTTTAGCAAAAACTACTAATTAAAGAAAGTAATGATCTGTGAGAGTATCCATGAAAACCATTTAGCATCTGAATATAACACCAAAGAAAACACTCAAACTTTTCTTTTTATGCTGCAATCTTACACTGAAGACTGATCCAGTTTACTTTTATTTTTCTATTACCATTAAATGAGACATATCTTTTTAAATCTCATCAATGCTTAACTACCAAAACCACTAAAATCCCAAGTCTTCTATTCATAAGTGAAGTTTGGTGCGTTTAACGGTCATTTAGCAGGTCTGTCTGATGCTGGCTTTGGAAGAAGCTCTCTATTAAAGATATTCTTAGTCTCTTTATGCCTTGACACTGACACAGAAAGAAACTGATCTGATGAAGGAAAAGTCATGTTATATAATCCATTTGTATAAAAATCCATTTTGTGTTTTTTTTCGACTTCCAGATCAAACAGTTGATTTAATTTGTCTATTGGAATTTAAAAGAATTTTAGATAAGATACAGAAGAATTACTGTAATTGTGAGAATTGAAGGAACAAAAAGAGAAGATTTCTAATTATCTAAAGTGTATTTATCCTGGGTATATAAAAAAAAACAGATAGATATTAGAGGAGAATGAGAATAAATTTGTCACATATCATTATTATATATAAACAGTCCTAACAATGAGGATGAGTACTTAAACTCACTAAAGAATCTATTTGGTTTTCTAAAAAGTTTTTTTGGAATGATTGTCATCCATGTTATTTCTGAATAACTATTATTCATGCAGATTCAGCCACTCAACAGAAACAACTAATATTTAGAAACCATGCATCAGTCTACCAAAGTGCAGTGCTTAGAGTGTCAACACTAAAGAGATCTTTGTAATAATCTAATACTGTCTCTTGTTTTATTGATATGATCATTGTGGCCAAGAATGATTAAACAACCATTTAACAAATCTACTTAACTAACTAGTAACAAAGAAGGAACTAGAATCCAGGCCTCTTTATTCCCATTCTGGTATTTTTCCACCATACTGAATAATTTTCTTTGATTGGGCTTGGTAAAAACTTGGGCATAAACTTGAGCTTTCCTGATTAGCCTCTGTAGCCATCAGGAGTAATGTCAACCAGAAGGCAAAGTATTAAGTTCCAAATGTACACCACCACCCCCTCCTAAAACACTGAAAAACAAGCAGAATCTGTCAAAACTGACCTCTCCAGGACTCTGAAGAACAGTAGAAGGTATGTAGCAATCAAATGAATCAAGAAAAATTCATTTTCTGGTGGGAAAGCTGCTTGGCACTTGTATTTGCCCTGGCCCCACCATTCCCCAGCTAGGCTGCCATCTGTGGGCCCTGTATGGGCTCTGCTTCATGGTACCAGAGGCAGCACAGCACACCTTGTTTGCGAATTAGGTATAACTCTTTGTTCCAGCCTATCAGGTGACTGTGAAACAGGCAGTGAGATCTTTGTCTATTTCTCTTAACCTGAAACTCACTTGGGATAGAGAAGTAGTGTGGAGAAGTGACAGAGAATTGAGCGTATCACACTTGGGGAGAAAGATTGTAATTTCCCAGGAGGAAAAGCATAGGAGAGAATTCATAGGGAGAAACTAGGACATCAAGGAGCATTTGTGCACACTGAGGATTTTTAAAGCACATATATCCCAGAACAAGACACACACTCAGAAAAGACCTGAGAAAACCTCAAGCATTCATATCAGGTGGATCTTTAGGCTCACTATTAGCTGTTAAGTGTTGAAGGAAAACCTCAACACAGAGCAAATTTCAAAGATTGAGAGAGATTTTTTTGGTTTTGGGGTGTGTGTTTATTGTTATTATTCTTTGTTTTGTTTTTGTTTTTCTTCTGAGCTCCTGGCATTCAAGAAAATCTGGGATTACTAGAATTGACACATTATAGTATTCAAATGTTCATATTTCAACAAAAATTCGCAAGACATACAAAGATTAGGAAAGGATGGCCCATTTAGAGGAGCAAAAGAAAGTGACAAAAATTGTACTTGAGGAAACCCAAGACATTGGAGTTGCTAATCAAAGACATCGAGTCAAGTATTCTAAATAAGGAAACCAAATGATACAAAAGGACAAATTCAACAAAGTGAAATTTTAAAAGGAATCATATTGAAAGATAGAGCTAGAAAGTGCAACTGAGATTTAAAAATTCACTAGAGGGTTTCAACAACAGATTTGAACAGGAGAAAAATTAGCTAATCTGAAGATAGGACAATTGAAAGTATTGTCTGAGGAGTAGAAAAAAAAAAAAAAAGAATGAAAAAAAGGGAACAGAGCTTAAGGGACCTATGAAGTACTATGAAGCATACCAGTATGCACATTACAAGATTTCCAGAAGGGGAAGAGAAAGAGAAGGGGGCAGAAAGAATGTTTGAGGAAATAGTGGTTGTAAAACTTCCCAAATTTGACAAAAAAACATGAATATATAGACATACCTCATTTTATTTTGCTTCACTTTATTGTGTTTCATGGATACCATGTTTTTTACAAATTGAAAGTTTGTTGCAGCCCCATGTCAAGCAAGTCTATCAGGGCCATTTTTCCAACAGCATGTGCTCACTTTCATGTGTTTGTGTCACATCCTCGTAATTCTCACAGTATGTCAAACTTTTTCATTATTGTTATATCTGTTGTGTTGATATGTAATCAGTGATCTTTGATATCACTATTGTAATTGTTTTAGGGTACCATGAACCACTCCCATCTAAGATGGTGAACTTAATTGATAACAGCTGTGTGTGTTCAGGAAAAGCTCTTGAAGGAAATTAAATGTACTACTCCAGTGAACACACAAATGTTAAGAAAGTGAAACTGCTTGATTGATGATATGGAAAAAGTTTTTGTGGTCTGGGAGAAGATCAAACCAGCCACAACATTGCCTTAAGCCAAAGTCTAATCCAGTTGCTCTCTCTTCAATTTTGTGAAAACTGAGAAAGGTGAGGAAACTACAGAAAAAAGTTTGAAGCTAGCAGAGGTTGGTTCAGGAGGTTTAAGGAAAGAAGCTTCTCCATCACATACAAGTGCAGTCAACAGATGCTGGTACAGAAGCTGCAACAAGTTATCCAGAACATCTGGCTAAAATAATTGATGAAGATGGTTGTACTAAGCGACAGATTTTTCATGTAAATGAAACAGACTTCTGTTGAAAGAAGATGCCATCTCAGACTTTCATAGCTAGAGAGAAGTCAATGCCTGGCCTCAAAGCTCCAAAGACCAGACTTGTTAGGAACTAATGCAAATGGTGACATGAAATTGATGCCAATGTTCATTTACCATTCTGAAAATCCTGGGGTCCTTATGAATGATGCTAAATCTACCCTGCCTGTACTCAATAAATGGAACAAATAACAAAGCCTGGATGATAGCACATCTGTTTACAACATGGTTGTCCGAATATTTTAAGTCCACTGTTGAGACCTGCTTAGAAAAAAAAGATTCCTTTCAAAATGTTACTGCTCATTGACAATGCACCTGGTCACCCAAGAGCCCTGAGGGAGCTGTACAGTGAGATTAATGTTATTTTCATTCTATCACATCCATTCTATAGCCCATGGATCAAGGAATCATTTTGATTTTCAAGTCTTATAATTTTAGAAATACATTTTTTAAGGCTATAGCTGCTATCGATAGTGATTTCTCTGATGGATCTGAGCAAAATCAGTTGAAACCTTCTGGAAAGGATTCCCCATTCTAGATGTCATTAAGAATATTTGTGATTCATGGAAGGAGATAAAAATTTCAACATTAACAGGAGTTTAAAGGATTTGATTCCAACCGTCATGGATAACTTTGAGTGGTTAAAGACTTCAGTGGAGAGAGTAACTGAAGATGTGGTAAAAATATCAGGAGAACTAGAAGTGGAACCTGAAGATGTGCTTCAATCTCATGATAAAATTTGAATAGATGAGGAGTTTTTTCTTATGGATGAGCAAAGAAAGTGGTTTCTTGATGTGAAATCCACTTCTAGTGAAGATGCTGTGAACATTGTTGAAAGGACAACAAAGGATTCAGATATTACATGAACTTAGTTGATAAAGCAGCAGCAGGGTTTGAGAGGTTTGACTCCAATTTTGAAATAAGTTTTACGCTGGGTAAAATGCTATCAAACAGCATTACAAGCTACAGAAAAATCTTTAATGAAAGAAGTCAGTCGATGCAGCAAACTTCATTGTTGGCTAATTTTAAGAAATTGCCACAGCTACCTTCAATAACCCTCTCCCTGATCAGTCAGCAGCCATCAACATCAAGGGAGGACTCAGCTGAAAGTTTAAGACTTGCTGAAGTCTCAGATGATGGTTAGCATTTTTGAGCGATAAAGTATTTTTTAATTAAGGCATGTGCATTGTTTTTTAGTCATGGTCCTATTGCACACTTAAAGGACTACACTTTAGTGTAAGTATAACTTTTATATGGACCAAAAAATTCATGTGACTCATTTTATTGCAGTGGTCAGGAACTGAGCCCGCAATATCTCCAAGGTATACCAGCATATCTAGTATTTACAGAGGATACATACGTATGCACCCCTATACACCTTGATTTATATAGAACTTAAATCTTTCAAAAGTCTTTTTTCCTCATCCTGTTTTATTCATCCTAGCTACTTTGTGAAGTGACATAGGACTTGATGTATTTCAATGCTTCATGGACAAGGAGACTGAGAAAAGTATTAGTAATTGCCCACATAGGGTAAAATGCAATGATGTTACTAAAATTCAATAATAAATTCTCATGCTTTTGTTTGACGATCTACTAGATGAGAAGATAATCTAATTTTATTTTAAGATTTTTAAATTCTGTCTTTAAAGAAAGGATTTTGTCAAATATGATCAATTTGAATTAAACAGAGCTATACTAATTGATCTCTAAAATGATCTTAAATTTGGGGAAGGGATGAGGAGACAATTGAGCACAAGATGTCAGACCTTGGATTTCTTATAGTAGTTTAGTTTTTTTGATAACATATTTTAAAACTGAAGATTTTTAAAATTTTTCAGTTAGGCTCTCTTTTGCTGTCAAATATTTTGTTTGTGTGCATAAATCATGTGCACACTACAAACATGTTAATGAAGATCTTGAAGGAAATTGCCTCTACGTCAGTTAGGAAGTATTTACAATGTGATGTACCAAATATAAGCATATTGGGTACATTTCATTTGTTTGTAGATTGCTAGGGAGGACATAGCTGGTATTTGACATTGTGCTGTACTGTAACACAAAGTGCCGTCTACACCATATCATTACTCCATTTCAGAGATCTGCATTGTCCTGAGATTATAAAATTGCAGAAGCTGGGAAGAAATTTCTCTAAATTTTAAAATTTAATTTTGATTTATGGTAGGTCCAGGAGTCTGGAAAACCTACGAAGCCCAGATCTGCTTCAAGGTATAGTTACATCAAGAAACCATCACAAGCTCTTCTAGCCATCTGTAAAAAAGAAATAACCAAAGAACAAGTCCAATACTTAGGACTTCTGTAGGGCCAAAAATACATTTGCAGTTCCACCTTATGTGCCTAGAACCATAACAGAATTCAGGATAAACTGCCTTCTAACCTAAGGAGTTTAAATAAAAGCTGACCTTTCTATTAGGTGAATACAGTTTAGGTATATAGGAAAGAACCTGATTTTATGCCTGCGTTTGAGCATATGAAACTTATTCTTGAAATAGTGTTTACAATAGATCATAAACTTCTCTTGCTCATTTTGCTAATTGTCACATGGAGTCCTTTTGACAAACTTTTAGAGCAATTTGGCATAGTGACCTGTTTTTGTAATAATCATGTTCTTTCTTTCTCTGTTCTTGTTGCCAATACAAACAACAACAACAACAAAAAATAGTTGACTATGTCAGAACCTTCATTCTACATCTTGGTACATCTCCATGCTAATGCCAAGAATGAGGTGGAAACGGGGTAGATTATTTTACTGTTTTCTGTCATGTATCAGTTTAATGAGGAAGAAGTTTTAAATCTCCAAGTCTGTCAAAATGGAAAGTTTCACCAAAAATGAATTAACGTCAAATAAAAACATGAGTACCTGTATTTGGATTTTTACCACACACCCAAGACAGACAGTGGACTATAAACCTTTCATTTATTTGACCATTTGGGCTCCATCTGTAGACCAATATGTTGTTTCAGTGTCTGAGACAAACCACAAGGCATAGCCATACTTTTTGAATGTGGTTCTTCATTTTGACTTGTGTGTTTTCTGTGGTTCTGAAGCCGATGAGAAAACTCTTAACTCATTGTGGTGTATCCAGAATTTGCCAGTGGGTGGCAGTAGACAGGGTAGAATTCTAAATAATTTAGCTACCAACGATAGATAAAGTCTAAAGGCAGTATAGAAGGCCTTTATTGCTGCTTGTTTTAAAACAAATGATTTTTTCCCACATGTTTTCCTGATTTTAGCAGTAATATTGAAGGGTGATTTTTCTTAAAGAATAATAAGAACAAAAGCATATATAGTGTTTACTATGTGCCAGACACTGTTTTACATGTATTGATCCAATACCAAACATTTGATTATTTTGGAGGATTGTTATACTGTTACCCTATCTACTTTAACAATGTAATAAAATAAGAAAAAGCATTTGCTAACAAATGTTATACTAACCTGAGAAACTGTTCGTCATTTTATAACCTTTTATTGTTGTTTGTTTTATTTTGTAATATGTCATGTATATTGTATGTTGAACATACTTTTCTGAAAACAGCTGTCTTCTCAAATGTCTAGGTATTTGCTTTCCATCACAGCCATATCTTTTGATGTCATATCCTGTAGTTAAGGAATTTTATGGGGACAGCCAGTAACTATAGGTCTTTTCACAGTTTATTGATGTGCACAAATGCTTTCAGATGGGGAGGCATTAGAAAATGTATACGCATTTATGATACAGCTTGAAATACTATGTCATTTACATGCAAATCTTGAAAGGCAAGGGAGAATAGTCATTGTTTTGTTAAAAAGAAAAAAATTAAGACGTACTGGACCCTGGTTTATTTCGTAAGTCCTGGGCTTAGAGGCTCAGATTTATGCACTTCCATTAACTAGCTGTGTGATGTTGGCAGAATTATTTCATCTCTCAAAACTTAGTGCTCATTTATAAAATGCGATGAGGTTGGATAAGAAAAAAGTGGCTTTCAGTCAGCCCTGCAGCTCCACCATGGTATCACAAGGGTCTATACCAGGATAAGAGGGAAGCCCAGGAGGATGGCCTCCAGTCCTTCCACTTCTGCTTCCACCAAAGCAGGTCTCCTTTCAGCTTTGTAAAAATTATTTACTTTATTGTACATTAGCAAAATGTGTACAATTTATAAACCAGGATTCTACTTCTTACAACAACAACAACAAAAAAGGAAAACCCTTGGATTAGATTACTTCTATAGTCCATTCTAGCCCTAAAATGTCAGTAATTCTATTAACTGGGTAGCCAAGGAAGAAAAATAGAAATTCATCATTGTCTTCAGCATGTAGCTAATGTTTTGATAGCTAATGAATGGCTCTTGGAGACTAGGTCCATTATTTATGGCCTCTTTTATTTCAATAATTTGCTACCACCAAAGAGGAATGCAACATGTTTACTTTTTGAAAAATCTCAAAATGTTTTCAGAATTTATATTACCTATTTTTTAAATAAGTGTCAGGACACATAGAGTAACCCTGAACAGGAGCGCTGAATTACTGTGTGAGCTATGAGAGCAGAAGGTAAATTCTTTTTTTCTAAATTACAACCATTAATTCAATGTATTCTCCTGCCAATATTGCCCTGTCTAATGCTATTGTCATAAATATTGCTGTGCCTGAAGCCCCGATTTCCATAACTTTCTCTCTATTACCAGCTGGGTTAAGTTATGATATGGAAGAGATATTTTATAGTAAAGCTTAAAGATAAAAATGAACTCATTTCTAAACTTGCTCTTCAACCTTCCTGTTGTGGGTCAGGTTGTCACATGGGTGTGTTGCTTACCTGAAAATAAGTCTCTGTTTAAAAACAAATAAGCAAACAATGTTTCTGCTTCCTTGGCTACCAGGAATCAGAATCAACATTAATGAAGTGTCAAGCATCTTTTAACAACCAGACCACTAGTTGCAAAGGCTGGAAAGGAAGTGATACAAGCTGTCTTAGCCAAAAACATGATCATGATATATTTGCCTTGAGTATGTCAAAAAAACGCAAAGTGGAAACAAAACAAACAAAAACTGGATTCTCCAATTCTCAGCCATGATGTCCTGCATTTTTATATAGGATCTCTTCTCTCTCTTATGATTATATTGTCATAATGAGTTAGTACCAGCTCATTTAAAGAGTTGGGGACTATCCAAGGAAAATACACAGAGCTGCTACCCTTTTCATCAAAAATATCTTTCATTAACTAATGTTGATAAAGGCACATTTAGTCACAGAAATTTGCAGGGCAGTTGAATTGCTGTTTGTATTGAACAGCAAACCATAGAGAAATAAAGGAAAATACAAACATGCCAGTAGTGAAAAAGGGAGCAGAGCAGTCCTTCAGCTTTTTCCATGCTGATTATTTGCTCTAAAGCTGAAAAAAAAAAAAAACAAAAAACAAATAATAAGGTTGCTCGTTGTAACAAGAGGGCCTTAAGCACACACTATTATCACAACATTGTATCACTTCACCTATCCAAGGATCTCACCTATTGTCTCTCATCTTGTATCTGTTTGCAGTCCCGTAGGCATTTTTCAGCAAAGTAAAATGTAGCCATATTTCTTCAGCACAGGTTAATTACCCTGTTCATTATTCTATGTACTCAGTATACCTAACCAGTAAGCAATTGCACAGAGCAGTGGTGTAGGTAGAGAAAGCAATGCTTGGGGATTTAGGTTAAGTACCTCAAGGTAGGAGGGTAGTATTAGGAAGAATATAATATAAAGACACTGAAAACATGGTTGTTGACAATAGAGAACACTTAAAGCAATTATGCATGATTTATTTTTATCAATAACTATGAAGAAGGATACAATTAAGTACTTAATGATACAGATGATAGGGTAGAAAAACAGCAAAACAATGCTCTATTTGTAACTCTAGCACTAACTAGACAATCTCAGGTAAACTGCACTTTCTTTGCGCTTCATATCATCATCTATTTATTATAGAATGAAACACTCTAATGTAGAATGGAAAGTTATTTCCAATTCTGCTTTCTCCAAGTTTCTGAAGAGAGGTGAGAAGATTCAGTACAGCCACATGGTCCAGAGACTTAAAATATAAAAACGAATTAAACTAATTCAATCAACAGGGACAAAGTCTATGACAATCTAGATGTTATGTGGGGTTCAAACAAGGGTAGGTCCAGTTCTCAGCTAACTCTTCCTCTGTCTCTTGGCTCTGCTTTCTTCTTTGCCAACTTCATTCTTGATTAGGTTCCTTCTACGCAGAAAATGCTCCCAGCCTTTGGAGCACCAGACTAATATAAGCCTATAGCCTCAGAAGAGAGATTCTTTCCTGGCATCTGTATTAGTCACTAAAAAGGGATTGCTGTTGGTGTTACTTAGCTCCTATGCTCAGAGAGGTTAGAAACTCTCACTGCCAGCCAGAGTTGTGATCCATTTTTTGTGGTAGAGAGGTTTGGCCTTTGACTGAAAATTTCACAGAAATCGCACATGGAGGAGGAGGACAGGAAGTTCTTAAACGGAAGGAACGTTGTACAGTAAAATCAACAAAAACGATATGGGCATGACTTATACCTTTGCTGTAGATTAAGAAGAGAATCAGTGGGGACAACAGAAGGGATCTTCTATATTTTAAATATCAGTTGTAGGAATCCCTTTATAGTCGTTTTTATTCAGCCATCCCAAATCACCCCTTGTCAGCTAATATCAGGTTTGTTGGAAGAACAGCATGACTCATTATGTTTATGGATTTGAAGCAAACAGAGAATATAATTTTGTAATAGTAATAATTGTTCCATGAGGTTCTCAGAGTTAGACAGAAATTCTTTATATTGTTTATCAGATGAATGTACTGAGTATGGATGTGTAAGAGGTCCAATACCAGTAAGTTTTATCTCAGATGTTTTGTGTTTAGCATACCAAATTGATTCGAAAGAAGTCAGGTCAGTTTTTTTTATATATATGATGGGCCCCCCTATCCATCATTCTAGCTTCACAGCACCATTAAACAATGTAATCCATTACAAGGTCCCCACTGAGTTCCTCCTAATATCCAGTGGAACAAAATGACCAGGCCCTTGTAAGCACACCATAGTGATCTTATATGTCTAGAAAGCTGAGGAAAGTTGAGCTGGGCAGTTTGTATGGTCTCAGATGGGCTTTTGAAGTCTATCAGATTGTGTATTACTTTCCTGGCTGCTAAAACAAACACCAGACAGTGGGTTGGCTTAACAGCTATTTAGGCACTCATGGCTTTGAGGCTAGGTGAAGTCCAAAACTGAGGTATTAGCAAGGCAGTGCTTTCTCACCAAAGACTGGTGTTCTGGAGTTGGCCACAAGTGATTCTTGGTCCTTGGCTTTTCTGTCACATGGTAATGCTCATGGCAGTATCTTCTTTCTCGTCCAGGTTTTCTAGACTTCCAGCTTCTTGCTGCTCCCATGCTTTTCTTTGCTGTTTCCAATTTTTTTTGTTTCTTAGATTTCAGTCATACTGGATTAAGGCCCAACCTCATTCAGTTTGGGCATACCTTAACTAATAGCATCTTCAACGGTCCTATTTACAAATGAATTTACACCACAGGACCAGGGGTTGGAACCAGAATATGCCTTTTGTGGTGACGTCATTCATTCCTCAACAGTAGATCAATTGGGCAATTCTGTTTCTATGGGTTTGATGGATCCCAACTCTGACAGCCTTCAAGTTGGCAGGGATGGGAAGTGTCCTGGGCCATGTGTATTGTCATCTAGCAGGCTAGCCTAAGCATGTTCACATTGTGGTGACAAGGTATCAAGTAAGGAAGTAAAAATGTACAAGGCCTCAAGTTAAAATAGGTACATTATTACTTCTGCCATAGTCTACTAGCCAAATCAAGTAGAGTCCAGCCTCAAATATAATCTCTCTTTTTTTCTGTCTTTTTAAAAAATTAATTAAAAAATTTTTTTAAATACCAAACACAAACATTCTCAACTTTTGATCATTCCATTCTACATATATAATCAGTAATTCACACTATCATCACATAGTTGCATATTCATCATCATGATCATTTCTTAGAACATTTGCATCAATTCAGAAAAAAAATAAAAAGAAAACAGAAAAAAATTCAAAAATACCATACCCCTTACTTCTCCCTTTCATTGATCACTAGCATTTCAATCTAAATTTATTTTAACATTTGTTCCCCCTATTATTTATTTTTATTCCATATGTTTTACTCATCTGTTGATAAGGTAGATAAAAGGAGCATCAGACACCACGTTTTCACAATCACACAGTCACATTGTGAAAGCCATATCATCATACAATCATCCTCAAGAAACATGGCTACTGGAACACAGCTCTACATTTTCAGGCAGTTCCCTCCAGCCTCTCTCCATTACATCTTGACTAACAAGGTGATATCTATTTAATGCATAAGAATAACCTCCAGGATAACCTCTCGACTCTATTTGGAATCTCTCAGCCATTGACACTTTATTTTGTCTCATTTCTCTCTTCCCTCTTTTGGTTGAGAAGGTTTTCTCAATCCCTTCATGCTGAGTCTCAGCTCATTCTAGGATTTCTGTCCCACATTGCCAGGAAGGTCCACACCCATGGGAGTCATGTCCCACGTAGACAAGGGGAGGGTGGTGAGTTTGCTTGTTGTGTTGGCTGGAGAGAAAGGCCACATCTGAGCAACAAAACAGGTTTTCTTGGGGGTGACTCTTAGGCCTAATTTTAAGTAGGCTTGACCTATCCTTTGTGGGATTAAGTTTCATGTGAACAAACTCCAAGATTGGGGGCTCAGCCTATAGCTTTGGTTGTCCACACTGTTTGTGAGAATATCAAGAATTCAACTTGGGGAAGTTGAATTTTCCCCCGTTCTCACCATTCCCTGAAGGGGACTTTGTAAATACTTTTTTATCCACTGTTCAAATCACTCTGGGATTTATCAGGGCATCACTCCGCACAAACCAACAAAATCTCATGTCCTACTCAAGGTTCCATGTACTTATGGCATTCAATTAAGCCATCTACATAAGTTATATTAGGAAATACACTAGTCAAAATATAAATTTTGCACCAAATAAACGTTTTTTGCTTTAGTCTCACACATATGTTAAAATGTTAAATATTAATTATCATCTATTTTCAGCACCCTCCAGTAATGACATTCCTTTGTTCTTCCTCATGCAAAGACATTTTTAAAATTTGTATATTTAGTCACTATCATTATACACTCTAGGCATTCCTAGATTATACCATCTCAGTCTTTATCATCTATCTTTCTTTCTGATTTCATTTGTGCCCCCAGCCCTCCTCCCTCTATCATTCTCACATTCAGCTTCATTCAGTGTTTTAACATAATTGTATTACAGTTAGGTAATATTGTGCTGTCCATTTCTGAGTTTTTACATTCAGTCCTGTTGCACAGTCTGTATCCCTTCAGCTCCAATTACCCAATATCTTACCCTATTTCTGTCTCCTGATGGTCACTGTTACCAATGAAATTCTCCAAGTTTATTCACTAATGTCAGTTCATATCAGTGAGACCATACAGTATTTGTCCTTTTGTTTCTGGCTAATCTCACTCAGCATAATGTCCTTAAGGTCCATCCATGTTGTTACATACTTCATAACTTTATTCTGTCTTACAACTGCATAATATTCCATCGTATGTATACACCACTGTTTGTTTAGCTGCTCCTCTGTTGATGGACATTTTGGCTGTTTTCATCTCTTGGCAATTTTAAATAATGCTGCTATAAACATTGGTGTGCAAATGTCCGTTTGTGTCCTGGCCCTCATATCCTCTGAGTAGATACCTAGCAATGGTATTGCTGGGTCATATGGCAATTCTATATTTAGGTTTTTGAGGAACCACCAAACTGCCTTCCACGGCGGTTGTACCATTTGACATTCCCACCAACAGTGGATAAGTGTGCCTCTTTCTCCACATCCTCTCCAGCACTTGTCATTTTCTGTTTTATTCATAATGGCCATTCTGGTGGGTGTGAGATGATATCTCATTGTGGTTTTGATTTGCATTTCTCGGATAGCCAGGGAAGTTAAGCATCTCTTCATGTGCCTTTTGGCCATTTGTATTCCCTCTTCTGAGAAGTGTCTGTTCAAGTCTTTTGCCCATTTTGTAATTGGGTTGGCTGTCTTTGTTGTTGAGTTGAACAATCTCTTTATAAATTCTGGATACTAGACCTTTATCTGATATATTGTTTCCAAATATTGTCTTCCATTGTGTAGGCTGTCTTTTTACCTTTTTGATGAAGTTCTTTGATGCACAAAAGTGTTTAATTTTGCTTTGGATGTAACGTATAGGAAACCGCCTCCTAGTGTAAGATTTATGAGATATTTCCCTACATTTTCGTCTAACAGTTTTATGGTCTTAGATCTACTGTTTAGGTCTTTGATCCATATTGAGTTAATTTTTGTATAGAGTGTGAGATATGGGTACTCTTTCCTTCTTTTGCATATGGATATCCAGTTCTCAAGGCACCATTTATTGAAGAGATTATTCTGTCCCAGGTGAGTCGGCTTGACTGCCTTATCAAAGATCAATTGTCCATAGATGAGAAAGTCTATATCTGAACACTCTATTTGATTCCATTGGTCAGTATATCTATCTTTATGCCAGTACCATGCTGTTTTGACCACTGTAGCTTCATAATATGCCTTAAAGGTAGCGTGAGACCTCTGCCTTCATTTTTTTTAATCAGGGTACTTTTATCTATTTGGGGCACCCTGCCCTTCCAGATAGATTTGGTTATTGGCTTTTCTATTTCTGAAAAGTAAGTTTTTGAGATTTTAATTGGTATTGCATTGAATCTGTAAATCACTTTAGAATTTTGTTGAGGATTTTTGCATCTATATTCATTAGAGAGATTGGTCTGTAGTTTTTTTTTTTTGTAATATCTTTGTCTGGCTTTTGCATGGTGTTGGCTTCGTAGAAGGAATTAGGTAGCTTTCCCTCCTCTTCAATTTTTTTGAAGAGTTTGAGCAGGATTGGTACTAATTCTTTCTGGAAGGTTGGTAGAATTCACATGTGAAGCCATCTAGTCCTGGACTTTTCTTTTTGGGAAGCTTCTTAACAACTGATTCAATTTCTTTACTTGTGATTGGTTTGTTGAGGTCGTCTATTTCTTCTCGAGTCAGAGTTGTTTGTTCATGCCTTTCTAGGAAGTTGTCCATTTCATCTACATTGTTGTATCTATTAGCATAAAGTTGTTCATAGTATCCTCTCATTACTTCCTTCTTTTCTCTGGGGTCAGTGGTTATGTCTCTTCCATTTCTGATCTTATTTATTTGCATCCTTTCTCTTCTTCTTTTTGTCAATCTTGCTAAGGGTCCATTAATCTTATTGATTTTCTCATAGAACCAGCTTCTGGTTTTATTAATTTTCTCAATTGTTTTCATGTTCTCAATTTTGTTTATTTCTGCTCTAATCTTTGTTATTTCTTTCATTTTGCTTGCTTTGCGCTTAGTTTGCTGTTCTTTCTCTACTTCTTCCAAGTGAACAGTTAATTCCTCGATTTTTGCCCCTTCTTCTTTTTTGATATAGGCATTTAGGGCAATAAATTTCCCTCTTAGCACTGCCTTTGCTGCATCCCATAAGTTTTAATATGCTGTGTTTTCATTTTCATTTGCCTTGAGATATTTACTGATTTCTCTTGTAATTTTTTCCTTGACCCACTGGTTGTTTAAGAGTGTGTTGTTGAGCCTTCACATATGTTCTAGATTGCTAGCTGCTGTAACGCAATATACCAGAAACGTAATGGATTTTAAAAAGGGGAATTTAATAAGTTGCAAGTTTACACTTCTAAGGCTGAGTAAATGTCCCAATTAAAACAAGTCTATAGAAATGTCCAATCAAAGGCATCCATGGAAAGATACCTTGATTCAAGAAGACTGATGAAGTTCAGGGTTTCTCTCTCAAGTGAGAAGGCACATGGCAAACACAGTCAGGGCTTCTCTCTCAGCTGGAAGGGCACATAGCGAACACAGCGTCATCTGCTTGCTTTCTCTCCTGGCTTCTGGTTTCATGAAGCTCCTGGGGAGGTGTTTTCCTTCTTCATTTCCAAAGGTTGCTGGCTGATGGACTCTCTGCTTCGTGGTGCTGCAGCATTCTCTGCTCTCTCTGAATCTCCCATTCTCCAAAATGTTTCCTTTTTTGTAGGACTCCAATAAACCAATCAAGACCCACCCAAATGGGTGGAGACATGTCATCACCTAATCCAGCTTAACAACCACTCTTGACTAAATCACATCATCCAGGGAGATGATCTGATTAGAGTTTCAAATATACAGTATTGAATAGGGATTATTCTACCTTTATGAAATGGGTTTTTGGTTAAAACATGGCTTTTCTAGGGGGCATACTTCCTTTTAAACCAGCACAACATATTTGTGAATTTTTTGGCACTCTGCCTATTATTGATTTCCATCTTCATTCCTGTATGATCTGAGAAAGTGTTTTGTATGATTTCAATCTTTTTAAATTTGTTGAGATTTGCTTTGTGACCCAGCATAAAGTCTATCCTTGAGAATGATCCATGAGCACTTGAGAAAAAGCTGTATCCTGCTTTTGTGGGGTGTGATGTTCTACATATGTCTGTTAAGTCTAGCTCATTTATTGTGTTATTCAAATTCTCTGTTTCTTTATTGATCCTCTGTCTAGATGTTCTGTCCACTGATGAGAGTGTGGAATTGAAGTCTCCAACTATTATGGTAGATGTGTCAATTTCTCTTTTCAGTGTTTGCCTCATGTATTTTGGAGCATTCTGGGTGGTGCATAAATATTTATGATTGTTATGTCTTCTTGTTGAATTGTTCCTTTTATTAATACATAGTGTCCTTCTTTGTCTCTTTTAACTGTTTTACATTTGAAGTCTAATTTGTTGGATATTCAACTATCCTTGCTCTTTTCTCATTGTTATTTGCATGAAATATCTTTTCCCAACCTTTCACTTTCATCCTATGTTTATCCTTGGGTCTAAGATGTGTTTCCTGTAGACAGCGTATAGATGGGTCCTGTTTTTTAATCCATTTTGCCAGTCTATGTCTTTTGATTGGGGAGTTTAATCCATTAACATTTAGTGTTATTACTGTATGGGTAGTATTTTCTTTTACCATTTTCCTTTTTGGATTTTACCTGTCATATCTAATTTTTCTTCTTTTTACCTTTGCTGATAGTCTTCCTTTCTCCACTCTTCTCCACACGTCTCTCTCCTGTCTTTTCATATCTGCCTCTAGTGCTCCCTTTAGTATTTCTTGCAGAGCCAGTCTCTTGGTCACAAATTCTCTCAGTGATTTTTTTGTCTGAAAATGTTTTAATTTCTCCCTCATTTTTGAAGGACAGTTTTGCTGAATATAGAATTCTTGGTTGGCAGTTTTTCTCTTTTAGTAATTTAAATATATCATCCCACTGTCTTCTTGACTCCATGGTTTCTACTGAGAAATCTACACATTGTTTTATTGGGCTTCCCTTGTATGTGATGGATTGCTTTTCTCTTGCTGCTTTCAAGATTCTTTCTCTTTGACCTCTGACACTCTGAATAGTAAGTGTGTTGGAGTACATCTATTTGGATCTATTCTCTTTGGGGTACGCTGCACTTCTTGGGTCTGTAATTTTAAGTCTTTCATAAGAGTTGGGAAATTTTCAGTGTTAATATCCTCCATTAGTTTTTCTACTCCTTTTCCCTTCTCTTCTCCATCTGGGACACCCACAGCATACATATTCATGCACTTCGTATCGTCAATTCAATTCCCTGAGTCCCTGCTCATATTTTTCCATTTTTTCCCTGTATTTTCTTTTGCTTGTCAGATTTCATACGTTCCATCCTCCAGTTCACTAATCCTATCTTCTGCCTCTTGAAATCTAACATTATAGGTTTCCATTGTTTTTTTATCTCTTCTACTGTGCCTTTCATTCCCATAAGTTCTGTG